>ML393926.1:8793-179202 GCA_005239525.1 Nicotiana knightiana
TAATTGAGGGCCCTTTCAATCAACTACAACAAGAACGTAGTTGAACAAATAGAGATAAATCAACCAATCAAAACTATATTAATAACACAATAAGTTTATCCCCAACGGGTTCTACCAAAACCCTAGATGAAATAAGTTAGCTAGACATGTTCATAAGAATCAAACCCAAAATAAATTGAATAATTTAACTACAAAGTAATGAATAAAAGATGTAAAAATCAATGTTTTGTCACTTCAATGGTTTCCTCTCTTCGAATCCTCCCAATCCCCCTTCAAGTTGTGTTTTCGGGGTCTATTTATATGTTTAGGGCGAACCCTAAACGTGCAGGAGACTTCTATTCCAACTGGGAAACACTTAAACTCATCAAAACTCAGAATTGACCGAACATGGGACCCCGGGCGTTTGGGCTCAAATGCCCCTTAAGGCTAGGGCAGGCCTGGCGTTTGGGCTCTAACGCCCCCCTAACACCAGGGGCTGCCTGACTTTAGAGGCCCAATGCCCGGCTATCGCCCGGGTGTTTCCTCTTCGACCCTTAAGCGTATTTTCGACGTATTTGCATCCCTTTAGCTCTGTTTCCATCTCCACTTCACCTACACATGAAATAAACTCCATTAAGCACATAAAAAATGTGTTTATATCATTAACGCACATAAAATGTAAGGCATATAACATATTAAACCATGAATTCTAGCCTCGCATCAATACCCCACACTTAAACATTTGCTCGTCCTCGAGCAATCACACTACACTNCCTAAACTACCCAACTACACCAGGCCCAATAACCCTAGCCCAGTACCCTTACCCATTTAATTATACCTAACCCAGCCCTTCTCAAATCCCATTCGTTGATAAAAAATGATCAACGACTCATAAACATCCCCCCACTTTCCTTATATCCCCATCTCCCAAACCCTAGCCCCATTTCCCCTAATCCTCTGCCTCCCTACTCCCCTCCTGTGAAGAACCATAATCCGCGCCTCTCCAAAATCCTCCCCCAATCCCATTCCTAATGGGATTTTCTTCCCATTAACTAATCATTTCGACATATTTCCTTTATTTGTTGATTCTTTACGATATTAAGTCCACACACGAACTAATCGATCTTCCTCTCTTGAATCTGGACGACATTAAGTCCACACACGTTATTTTGTGCTGTGTGAGCCCGATTTGTTCGTATATTGCTGATTCGTACTTAACCCTAAGGTTAGGGTTTACAGATTCTCTTTTGATTTGAACCAAAACTGGTTCAAGCTTTATTTTGAGTACTATCTTGTCTATATTCGCCTTATTATGTGAGACTCTGCCTATTTCTGTCAATTTTCTTTTACTTGCCCTAAATTAGGGTTTCAGATCCTTTTTAATCAAACCAAGTCTGATTCGACTCTGTGTTCTCTTTTGAATAATTTCCTGTCTATGTTCATTTTATGCAATATGTGATTCTTTTCCTTTATTTTCTGCCGATTTTGTGTATTTTTACCTAAAACTAGAGTTTCAAATTTTTCTTCCTTGGTGATTTAAGTACTTGCCTTCTTAGTGTTTGGATTAATTATTTCCAGTATGTTGATTTCTTACACTATTTAAACCCCTCCCCACTCCCCTTTGATTAAGTTTGAAGTTCAAAAAATTCCTTAACAGCACTACAAAAATTAAGGCCTTTTCCTTTTCATTCTTGAATAAAAACTTGTTCTGTATTATGATTTCTTGCCAACTGAAAGCCAAGGCCAGAAATTATTAAGTTTCTGCTTTGTTTGGTGATATTTACAATATCGTTGGATTTCCTTCTTCCTTGCTTCATCTTAACTGGTGAGTTATCAGCGCTTTGCTATTTCATTCAGATTTATGTTAATGTGTTACTTCAATTAGACTTTGTTATGCTATTATATTTTGTAGTTTGAGACATGCTTAAATCTACTTTGAGTATGTTAATTCGACCCTGCTTAATCCATATCTCACTAATAGTAATCTATTGAAGTTTAAGTTTGTTATTGTAACATGTTCTCATAACTCCTGCTATAGAATAGTTTATTATGTATAGATGTATGAAGTAATAGAATTACATGTCCTCTTGTTGAATATACTATAATGTGACCTGTTTGATCTTGTTTTCATCATATTTTGACACCTCTAATAATTGCCCTAATTAGTTTTTAGCCTGTCATGATCTATTGCTAATTGGTTTCTTCCCAGGACACTAGTTTCTACACTTAGCCTAATCTGGATCCTCTATTATCACTATAAATCTATCTTATGAATTTCCTTTTTAGCATGTGATTGAGTTTATTTCCCGAAACTTGACTAAGTCTGCTTATGTTCAAGCATGTATGTTGTTTTTTTTGTATATGTGATTGTGTCCTTCAGTGGATACCCTAATCCCATTCTACTCCCCTGGTCCTTCTGAATTCTTATTCTTAGCATGTTGAAAGCTGATGAGTGGTTATTTTACCACTTATTTTGGCCACTTTTCGTTAGATTTTGCATCATTCAATGATAACTTGAGGTCGTTTATAGTGCGTAGTTGCTCGAATTTCATGAAAATGATGCCATGAAGTGGTTGATGTTGAATTGGAGTGAAGTTAAACAAAAAGTGGTGAAAAATGTGCAAAACCTCCAGTGATTCTGCACCCGCGGACTCTGGCCGCTGGTGCAACCTCGCACCTGCGGAGAATGAGTCGCACCTGCGAAGAAGAGCTAGACTAGACAGAAATCGCACCTGTGATGTAATCCACGCACTGGCAGAACCGCAGGTGTGACCTTTTATCTGCATCTGTAGAAATGGCCAAATATATCCAGACTCGCACCTGTGCTTGGATTTCCGCCCCTGCGGAACCGCACTTGCGAAGATTCTTTCGCAGGTGCGGTCAACGGGCATCAATACTGTACAGAATTGTAAAATCACATTTTCTTATTCCCAACTCACATATACTCGACCTAGAAGATCTTTTGCATATCTTTGGCATTGTAAAATACATTTTTGAGTAGAGAAGAAGAGAGAAAACATTTGTGGAAGCTAGGGTTTCACACACACTTGGGATTTGTATTGAATATTTAAGTGTGTAGTATTTATTTCCAACACTAATTCTTGTTTATTGGAATATTCATATTTAAAGTGTGGATTAAATACCTTGTTGTGCTTATGTATTGAGTGATTTTTATATATTTGTGAAATGAGTTATTGTTACTGTTGACCCATATCACTGCATAGTTTTACAGATTGATAACAGGCTAACCAGTTGAACTAGGTCCATTAGAGCACACATCTTGAACTAACTAGCTGGCACATGAACCGTATATGCTTAGGAGATTTTTTGAATATGAAATATCAATGAACCAAGAGATTGTCTCCTAATGCGAAAAGGTTGCAAACTGATCTGACTAATTGAAGTCGAATTCAGCAAGGAAAGTAACAAAAGAAAAGAAGTTGAGTTTGATTCGAATTGGTTCACCTAGGTAGAGTTGAACTGGAATTGGAAGACAAGCTCAACGACTGACTCTATAAATACATGATGTATTTATGCTGGAATTCAAGATGCACAAAGCTGAAGTGAATCAATGTCTGAAAGCAAAATTCCCAGAGTTATTTTTGCTAGCAAAATCATTGTGCGATGCAAATGCTACAATTCAACTAGAAGAACCAGCTCCATCCGATTGATTAGGGAGTCTAGTTGATTGTAGTAGGAGTTTTTCATATTGTATATTTAAGCTTTCATAAACGCAATTGTAATAGGTACGTATTAATCAAGTTAGAGTTAACTTGAGGTGTGTAGAAATTAGCTAGAGGCTAGTTACTACAAAGGGATTAGAGTTAATCCTTAGGATTACAAAAGAATTTATTTTGTAAGTCTGTTTGGCTGAGAGTTTTTAGGGAAGAGTTGAGCAGATCCTACTGAGGAGTAGGTCGTGGGTTTTTCACCTATTGAACCAGGTGTTTTTCACGTAAAAATCTCTGTGTTTTTACTTTACTGCTTTTTATTATTTCGCAACAATAGTAGTTGGAACACAAAGAAGAACCAGGTTCTTCTACTGAGACATCACTCGAAAATTGGGTACCACACAAAGTAACCTATCTTCTTGTGTGGTATTTAAGTCTAAAACATCAATTGGTATCAAAGCATGTTATCCTTGAAAGGATAACACCTTGGAGAAGATCAAGATGAGTGCACCACCTTAAATTGGGAAGGTCAATCAACTGCAAGGCCACCACTCTTCAATGGCTAGTACTACTCATGGTGGAAAAATAGGATGAAGGATCACCTAATTGGAGAAGACTATGAACTCTGGGACATAGTCACTGATAGTCCTCTAGCTACCATGATGAAGACTATTGAAGGTATATATATACCAAAGACAAGAGCCGATTGCACTGCTGAGGATCTAAATAAATGGGAGAAGAATGCAAAGGCTAAAAAGTGGTTAGTATGTGGAGTAAGTCCAGACGAGTACAGCAGAATCCAAAGCTACACCACCGCCAAAGAGATTTGGGACACCTTGCAAGTAGCCTATGAAGGAACACCTCAGGTAAAAAGGTCAAGAGGTACTCTACTATACTCTCAGTATGAAAACTTCACTATGAAAGAAGGGGAGACTATTCAAGATATGTACACAAGGTTCACAACCTTGACTAATGAACTGAAGTCACTTGGAAGAATCATTCTTGAAGAGGACAAGGTTGAGAAGCTCCTAACAAGGGTCTTGCCTATTTCTTGGGAAAGCAAAATCACTACTATGCAGGAATCTAAAAATATGACAACCCTCAAATTGGATGAGCTAATTAGAAACCTCACTGCCTATGAACTGAGAAAGCAGACAATGAAGATGGATGGTCCAAAGAAGGAGAGACGTCTAGCCCTAAGAATCACTGAGGGAGCAGATCTGGAAGATGATGAGATGGCCATGATCACCGAAAAATTCAGAAACTTTCTCATGAGGAAGAAAGGGATCTCTAAAGGAGGAAACTACAACAAAGCAAAGGCTCCAGAAAGACCAACCAATGAGGGATGCTATAAATGTGGTAAGACTGACTATCTCATTAAAATTTGTCCTCGGTGGGAAGTAGAGTGGAAAAAGGAAAGATATGAGAGAAGGAACTAGAGGACGGAACATGTTCAACCAAAGGCAAACACAACAAAGGCTATGGTTGCTGCTTGGGGGGAAGTTCAGATGAAGAATCAGAAGATAGGGAGACTGAAGATCAGGCGCTCATGGCAGTTGGAGAATCTGACAAGGAATCACTTGAAGAACCAAAGGTAAGTATCTCTCATCTTAAAAACAAAGGAAAGTTCCTATCTAAGGAAAAACTCTCTGAGTTGCTACTTGATTTCATAGGTAATTATGAGGAAACAATCAAAGAGAAGGATCAACTATCTAAATAATGTGCAATGCTAAAAGCAAAATGCATAAACGTGGAAATCAGAGTCAGTGAATCTGAAAAGAAAAACACTGACTTGTTGAACCAGGTTCATCCTCTTGAAACTGAGATTCTAGAACTAAAATCTGAAAACTTAAAGCTAAAGATAGGATCAAGTAAAAAGGTTTTTCATCATTATCATATCATGTTAGAAGAAAACATAGGAAAATTAAAAGATAAGATGTATGCCAACTCTTAATGAGCAACTTGGCAAAGTCAAACATGAATTAGATCGAACCTGTAAATGGAATAAATCCTCTGACGCCCTGATATGGCTTCAATAGAATCATAGTAGCAACAGGAGAGGGATTGGCTTTGGAAGTCAATTGCCCAAGTGGGATCCCAAAAACAAGTATCTCACTCTTCCTGAGAATAAAATCTGCACCCATTGTGGTGAGACTGAGCACTATAAATATGAGTGTACTGCAAAAGAGCAGGCCAGTAAAATGAGAGATTTGTAAAAGGGAAAAAGTGGCTGCCAAATCGGGTCAGGAAAAATTTGATTCATCCATTCTCTCATAGAAAAGGATCCAAACTAGTTTGGGTTCTTAAGACTAACCTTTGATTCCTTTTGTAGGTTCAAGTGAGAGGAGGCAGCCAAATTTGGTACTTGGATAGTGGCTGCTCAAAGCATATGACTGGGAACATGGAACAGTTCCTTTCACTTGAAAGTCTCAAAGGAGGAAATGTCTGTTTTGGAAACAGAAAGAAAGGTGAAATCATTGGGGTTGGTAAGGTAGGTAAGGATGATACATGATCTATTGAACACGTGTATCTAATAGATGGCTTGAAATTTAGTCTGATCAGTGTATCAGAACTATGTGAGAGGTAACCTGGTTTCTTTTACTTCCACAAAAAGTTTTGTGATTAACGTGCTTACTGATAACATTGTTTTGCAGGGAAAAAGAATGAATAACCTATATGTCATATACTTGTCCACACTGTCTGAAAATGAACTCACTTGTCTAAGTGTGTTGGACTGTAATCCCCTCCTGTGGCATAAATGACTTGGTCATGCAAGTCTAACTCAACTTAACAAACTAGTCTCTAAGGACTTAGTGGTAGGACTTCCTAACAGTAAGTTCAAGGAAGACAACATTTATGAGGCATGTGCTAGGGGGAAGCAAGTAAGGTCCTCTTTCAAAAGTAAGAAAATGGTCAGTACCACCAGGACGTTAGAACTGGTTCATATGGATCTATGTGGTCCTATGAGAACTTTGATGTTGGATGCATTCCTATATTTTTGTGATAACACTAGTGCTATTAGTATGACGAAGAACCCGGTTCATCACAAAATGACTAAGCACATAGATGTTGCACACCATTTCCTAAGGGATAACTAAGAAAAAGAAATGATCTCAATCGAATTTTGTGCTACTGATCTTCAAATTGCTGATTTATTCACTAAAGAACATAGTAGGGAGCATTTTGTAACGACCCGACCGGTTTTTCCGTGAGATTTACCCCATTTCCCCTATTTCTGCATTTGTTATGTATCGTTATCTTGTTTTTGACGTATTGGGGCTGTTGGTTTGGGTTCGGAGTGGTTATAATGAGAGTTTAGGCATTTAGCCTTTTAAAAAGTAGCCTAATAGTTGAGAAAGTCAGCTGAGAGATGACTTATTGGTAAACGACCTCGGAATGCGGAATCTTTGGCTCGAATAGCTTCGTTGGGTGATTTGGGACTTAGGAGTGTGTTCGAATTATTTTTTTGATGTATGGTGTAGAATTAGACTTGAATTGGCAAAAGTTAGTTTTTGGCGATTTTCGGTCGGTAGTGGAAAATAGGCTATCGAGGTCGGAATGGAATTCCGAAAGTTGGACCAGTTTCATAATTTCATTTTGGATATGTCTGCAAAATTCCAAATTAATCGGAGGTGTTGTGGTTGATTTCGGCGTAGTTGGTGAATTTTTTGAAGTTTCAAAGTTCTTAGGCTTGAATTTGATGTGAATTTGGTGTTTTAGTGTTGTGTTTTGTGTCTGAAGGCTCGACTAAGTTTGAATGATGTTATGGGATATGTTGGTATGTTTGGTTAAGGTCCCGAGGGCCTCGGGTCTGTTTCGAATGGTTAACGGACCAACTTTTGGCTTGAAATGTGGGCAGATTGCTGCTGGTGTAAGGTTGTGGTTTCCTTCTACGCGATCGCATGAGGATGTTTGCGATTGCGTAAGTTTAATTGGTGAGGCAGGATTTTTGTTAATCGTGATTGCGTGGAATGGTTTGCGATCGCGTGAGTATGAGTGATTAGTCAGTGTGACCGCGTAGTCTTGTTTGCGATCGCGTAGAGTAAAAAGGGCGCGTGGGTGAGTTGAGCTTTGTTCTTCGCGATTGCGTGTAATGGTATGCGATCGGGTGGGTTTAAGTCTTGATGAATCTCGATCACGTGAGGTTGTCTGTGATCGCATAAGGTAAATTGATGGGGCACCAAGTTTGTTCATCGCGATCGCCTACCGAAGTTTGCGATCGCAGTAAAGGAATTATTTCAGCTGGGCAGAATGTTTAAAAGGCTTGGTGTGGGAATTTGGTCCTCATTTCTTCCAAGTTGCATGAGAAATTGAGAGATTTTGAGTGGGGATTGAAGGGAAAACAAGGGAAATCATCTTGAGGTAAGAATTCCAACTTCATAACATGTTTCTATGTCAATTCTGAACTGATTAAGCCACAAAAATTTCTGGAAATTTAGTTGAGATTGGGGAAGAAGGGTCCATGAGAATTGATTTTTCTTTTGAGGATTTGAGTGGGCAATTGTGGTATTATTTTGGTGTTCTTGGTATGTATAGAATCGGTAGAGGACGAGGGTTCTAATGAGGTAAAAAATAACTGATTTCGAGTCGTGGGGCCGGGGCTCGGGTTTTGCCGAATTTCGAGATTTTGTTTAATTTTGATAATTTTTTATTGGGTTGTGTTCCATGAGTATATTTTGATGATGTTAACTGGTTTTTGGCTAGATTCGGAGCAATCGGGAGCCAATTTGAGGAGCAAAGGCATAGCGGACTAGTGTCGTGACCCGGTAGAGGTATGTAATGGTCTTAAATTTTTTCCTGAGGGTATGGAACCCCGGACTACATATTTTCCCACTGATTTTGGAATGGCACACATGTCGGATGACGAGTATTTGGCGCGTACTATTTTTTTGGGATTGGACTAGGTCCTCTCCATGGCAACTAATGAGTTGCATATTTTCTCAAAAACTTATGTTAAATTATGTTCTGAAGATTTTTGAAATATTTGGGCTATAAGTCGTGTTTGGGGCCTCGTGCCGATCTTTTTAGACTCTTTGAAGGTCTTTTACTGTTGTTTTCCTCACTACCTGTTGATGGTTTTTACTCAGCATCATTGTGCATACTATTTTATTTTAAACTCAGCATGATTTACACCACTTGAGATTAAACTGATGTTTTGGGTCGAGTACCCTGTTTTTACTGATTCGCCCGAGGGGCTTTTCGAGTTGTTCCACCGAGTGTGGCCGAGGGCCAAGGGTGATGGTGAGGTGCTGAGTGTGGTCGAGGGCCAATAGTGATGGTGAGGTGCTGACTGATATTAGAGCTTGGGCTGAAGGAGCCCCTCCGGAGTCTCTAGACACCCCTAATGAGCGCACCGAGTGCCGAGTGACGAGTGATGGGAGGCCGAGTGACGAGTGATTGGGAGGTATAAGTGACTGTGAGGTGCTGAGGGATTATGAGGAAATGCCCGAGAGGCTGTTTATGAAACATGTTTTCGCCCGAGGGGCTACTTATGATTTCACTACATTCATTGCATACCAAATCTTTGTTTTAAAGTTACTGAAAATGTGCATTGTTTTAAGAACTTTTATGAAGTTGATTTCGAAGGCATGATGATTTCGTACAATTATGTATACTATTGGAAAGTAAGGCTGTGTATATTGTGATACTGATTTTGTGTGATTCCTTGCTACTTAGACCTGATTTATCTCCATTACTACTGAGTTGGCATACTCACATTACTCCCTGTACCTCTGTGGGCAGATTCGGGAGCAAAGATCGAGAATTAGCTTATACATATATCACAGCGGAGCCGGATCGTGGGGACATAGAGGTAGTTGCTCAGCGTTCGCAGCATCTCAGCATCTCAACTTTTCCCTTCTTATCGTATTTATCCTTGATTGGGAGTTTTGTACTTAATACTTTATTTTCACTTATTTCATTAGATGCTCATGACATGTTGGCTCCTGGTTTTGGGGATGGCAGTACTGTATATATAAAACTTGTCTATTATGTTAAGTAAACTCTATGAATATTGTTATGAATTTCTTGAAACTTAAAATGGGATTTTCAAAAGAAATTGTGAATGCGCGGTAGTCGACTAGCCTAGTTCCAAGATAGGCGCCATCACGACCGGTTAGGATTTAGGGTCGTGACAGATTGTTATCAGAGCCCTAGGTTTCATAGGACTCAAAGGTCATGAGAAGGTTTAGTAGAGTCTTGCGGATCGGTACGGAGATGTCTATACTTATCTTCGAGAGGTTGCCGAACTTTTATGAAACATTCTATCTTTCTTGAACTCTTCCGTGTTGATCTATTGATTCTTGAAATCTGAACATATGTTGTTTCGTTCTGTCTCCGATGGTGAGTACACGCCATACCGATCAGGGTGACCAATCACCGGCTAGACCCGCGCGCGGTCGAGGCCGCAGTCGGGGCAGTACCTCAGGATCCCCCTGCCGATCATGATCAGGTTTCCGCCGATGCTATCCCAATGGGACATGCTCAGGCACCAGCAGTGCCTATGGTTATTCCAGAGTCTTCATGAGGCCCTGTCTTAGATATTACCCGTATGCGCCAGTTTGGCTCAGACCATTGCCATGTCTTCTTCAACCACCATAGCTCAGGCCTGGGGAGGCAATCAGTCTCCAGTTGTCCGGGCACCTGAGAAGGCTGCACATGGTATTCAGGCACCGGGGATAGCCCTAGCTCAGCCAGCTGCTCTGGTGCAGGATTTTGTGGTCCCAGCCATGCCTGAGGACGAGCAGCGTAGGTTGGAGAGATCCAGTAGACTTCAGCCTCCTACTTTCAGTGGTACAGAGGGCGAGGATGCTCAAGGATTTCTAGATAGGTTCCAGAGGATACTGCACACTACGGGTATTCTGGAGACCAGTGGGGTCTCGTTTGTTACCTTCCAGTTTACGGGCACTACCTTTACTTGGTGATAGTCTTTTGAGAGGCGTAGACCGGTTGGTTCAGCACCTCTTACCTGGCAGCAGTTCTCCGAGATCTTTTTGGAGAAGTATGTTCCTTAGTCCAACAGAGATGAGCGGCGTAGGCAGTTTGAGCAGCTGTGCCAGGGAGAGCTATCAGTCACTCAGTGCGAGATGGTATTTTCCCAGTTGGCCAGGCATGATTTTGAGATTATCCCTACTGATAGTGAGAGGGTGAGGAGGTTCGTTGATGGTCTTTCTTATCAGCCTCGGTTGTTTATGACCCGAGAGAGGGTATCAGGTGCTTCATTCGAGCAGGTTGTTGACATAGCTCGAGACATTGAGTCTATTCGCCGCCAGGAGCGGGAGGAGAGAGAGGCTAAGAGGCCTCGTGGTTTGAGCAGTTCCAATAGTACTCCCTTCAGGGGAAGTTTCAGCAGGGTAGAGGCCGTTCATTTAGGCCACCACAGTCAGGCCGCCCATCTTATAGTGGTGCATCGTCGGGGCAGGGTCCCCGTGGTTTTTAGTCAGGACGTACTTCTTTTGGTGCCCTCCCAGCTCAGAGTGCAGCTTGAGCACCTACAGTTCAAGGTTCATATATACAGGAGTCTTCCAGTGGCCGTGCAAGTGTTAGGGGTTTCTATATGTCCCCACCTCCAGCTGCGGGTAGTTGTTTCAAGTGTGGAGAGTTTGGGCACAGGTGGAAGAAATGCCCCCATCGTTCCGGTGGATCTTCTCAGTGGAGGGGCCAGCCCTCCACTTCAGCTCCAGTCACTTCACCGCCCATGCAGTCAGCCAGGGGTGGCGGTCAGTCAGCCAAAGGCTGCCCTAGAGGGGGAGGTCGAGCAGGGGGAGGTCAGGCTCATATGTATGCATTTCCAGTTAGGCCGGATGCTATGGCATCAGACGCCGTGATTGCAGGTATTGTTTTAGTCTATTGCCGTGATGCCTTGGCTCTATTTGACCCTGGTTCCACATATTCCTATGTTTCTTCATATTTTGCCGATTTTCTAGATATGCCCCGTAAGTCTCTAGTTACCTCTGTTCATGTGTCGACTCCGGTGGGCGATACTGTTGGTGTGGACTGTGTGTATCGATCGTGCACTATATCTATTTGGGGTTTGGAGACCCGAGTGGACCTACTATTGCTCAGCATGGTCGATTTTGACGTGATATTGGGCATGGATTGGTTATCTCCATGCCATGATGTTCTTGATTGTCACGCTAATACTGTGAACTTATCTATGCCGGGGTTTCCGAGGGTTGAGTGGAGAGGTAGTTCCGAGTATATGCCTAGCAGGGTGGTTTCTTACCTGAAGGATCAGCGCATGGTGAAGAAATGGTGTTTATCTTATTTGGCCTTTGTGATCGATGTCGGCAGTGAGACTCCCACTATTGATTCAGTTCTTGTTGTCCGTGATTTTCCGGATGTGTTTCCTGCAGACCTGCCAGGCATGCCACCTGAAGGGATATTGATTTTGGTATTGGTCTGGTTCCAGAAACTCAGCCTATTTCTATTCCACCATAACGTATGGCACCAGCGGAGCTGAAGGAATTGAAGGAGCAGCTTCAGGAGCTCCTGGATAAGGAGTTCATTCGGCCTAGTGTGTCACCTGGGGTGCACCAGTGTTGTTAGTTAAGAAGAAGGATGGGTCCATGCGTATGTGTATCATACATATATCGCAGCAGAGCCCGATCGTGGGGACATAGAGGTAGCTTCTGAGCGTTCGGAGCATCTCAGCTTTCCATTCCTATTGTATTTATCTTTGATTCGGAATTTTGTATCTTAATACTTTATATTGACTTATTTCATTAGATTCTCATGACATGTTGGCTCCGGGTTTTAAGAATGGCAGTACTGTATATATAAAACTTGTATGTTATGTTAAGTAAACTCTCTGAATATTGTTATGAATTGCTTGAAACATAAAATGGGATTTTCAAAAGAAATTATGAACTAGCGGTAGTCGGCTAGCCTAGTTCCACGATAGGCGCCATCCCGATCGGTTAGGATTTGGGGTTGTGACACATTTGGAGAGAAACATGCTGGAATTAGGGATGATTAAGATCGCCTGATTGAAGAGAAAGACATTTCTTTTATATATATAAATTTTTGGCTAGAAAATTGTAATTAGGTACTTAATCAGATTAATAATTGCTCAGCATCATATCCTTATTTCCATAATCTTATGCAATGTATTAAGATGATTCCCTGGATACTAATATTGTTTATCTATATTTGTAAATTGAGGCAATTTAAAGATTTCAAACAGGATGAACCTGGTTCATCTATGCTGATTCATCTGACTGACAAGGTACGTACTCCTCTCCATATAGTAATTCAATTACAGTCACACATGATCAGGAGTCTATCCATAATTGGTACATTCCTAAGTCTTTGTACTAATCCATAAATGAACCCGTTCCAAGGAGTCACATCAACACTCAATTATCCTAGAAATAGGGAACTCTTAACCGTCAAATCAATAAGACTCTCACAACCATTAGACTTCCACTTGAATAAATTTTTATCCATTTTCAAACTAATGTCCATATGTTATAAAAGGTATCATTACTCCTCTCTTCATAAAGCTTCCTTCAAACCAAGTTTAACTCATATTACACTAACCAAAACATGCAAAACACGTCCTTTCCTCTCAACAAAGCATAAAAATGTCTTCACCTCCACCAGCTTCCTCATCTAATTCCTTACCTACTCGTGATTATGATGGAGGAAATCCTGAATCTGTCTCCAATTCTCCATCTGTTTACAGCTCCGAATCACTAGAAATTCCACCATCCCCTAAAATTACACCCGTTCTTGAACCCACTCCAAACCCTACTCTTGCCCCCAAGAATCGTCATGTTAAAGTTCTTGCCCGGAAATCTGTTGCTTCTGAGGATAAAGAAAAATTATTGGAGGACCTTATTAAAGCAGAAAAATGTACTAAGTCAGATTCATCCAAAGAGTCATTTAAATCAGCTAATGAGGAAGAAGCACCTAGTTTAACCAGTTCTGAAAAAGGTAATCTTGAAATCGATTCTGAATTCACTTCTGTTGATAAACGATTCGTGTTGGTAGGGTCTGTTGTTGATGTCGAAATACCTGGAAGAAAGAAGGGTGGGAGAAAAGAAAGAATTCTTGAGAGAGAGGGAGAAGAATATGTGAGGGGATCTAGGGAGGATGGTGCCAATGGTGCCACGCTGGTTATCTGTGGCCCCATTCCTGAAACTATGGAAGAAGAAGTCATTGATTTAGGGGGAAACATAGTAGATGATGCTGCAGCAGGTCTTGCAAGTCTGGAGAAAGATACTGATGAACCTGGTTCATCGGGGGAAGAAACATTGGCTGAAAGGTTTAGAAAACTAGGGGTCTTATTAACCCAAGAGAAGGAGGAGTCAGAAACCCAAGAAGGAAACTCACCCAGTTCCTTCAAGGAACAGGAAAATTTTTGAAGTTGCTGATGTTTCTACTCCAAAAGTTAGAGCTACTCGTAGCACTGTGAGAGAAGAAGAAGAGAAATTAGAAAAGGCTCGTAAAGAGAGCAAGAGGAAGAGGTCAGCAAAAGGAAAAGCAAAAGTTGGAGAGCCTGTTGAGGCTATTGAGATTGAAGAGACTGGGTTGTACCTGGTCCAACAGGAGGAGCAACCTGCTCCAGGTGTGGCTAAGTCACCAAAACCCACAAAGGCTAAGGCTTATTCAAAGAAGTCAGCTAGGATGTCTGTCGCACCAACAAGATCTGTTATGAAGACCAAGGCCAAGCCAAAGAGAGTGAAAGTTGTTTATGATGATGATGCAGACTGGAGTGGAGAAGAGGAGAAGGAAATTGGAGTGGTGACTGGCAAAGTTACCATGTTTGGAAAAAGAACAATACTAAAGGGTAAGCTGGTGAAGGATTTAGAGGAGCCTGGTATGTAATATCTAATGGAAACTCTGGAGGTGCAAGGCTGGAAGGACCTGGTCCTTCGCATGGAAGGCAAGTTGGCAAGAGCTAAGTTGATAGAGTTTATGGGGAATGCAAGTGTCAAGAAAGGCAGGGTCACGTCTATGGTCAAAGGAATTGAGGTTTCCATTGATGTCAAAGAAATGGGTGTTATTATTAACATACCAGCTGAAGGCTATGAGGACTATACAAAGTAGAGATGGCCTCAGCACTCGACATCACCAGGTTCTTTAGTGATAGTGAGAAGGAGATCGAACCCAGGCTGGTTTACAAGAGTGAGATGAATCCTGAGCATAAGCTACTCTTTGAGTTCGTCATCAAGTTCCTACTGCCTATACAAGACAGAAGGCACATGGAAAATAATATGGATCTTACATTGATGGAATGCTCGTACAGGGGAAAGCAAATTAATTTGCCAGCTTTTATCATCTAACTCCTTGACAGAGTGGTGAACGGAACCAAGGAACACGCAATTCCTTATGGCTACATTCTGACAGCAGTGCTTGCACATTTTGGGGTTCTAGTAAAGAAGGCTGAGATGGCTACGGCCAATGATTAAGTTGTGAAGGAAACTTTGCTTACATGTGACTGCAATGTCAATGTTCCTGTGGATGAACCTGGTTCATCTAGGAAGCAACCAGTCAACAACAATGTTAGAACTTTGGTGCAAGAAAACGAGATTAAGGATATGGAAATCCTTCGCTAGAAGTCTCGTGTGATTGAGGTTGAAGAAGAGAGAGATGCTCTTAGAGCTGAATTAGCAAAGGAGAAAGAAAGGAACGAGGGTGTTCTTCAGCAGATGTTGTCTCTCCTACAATCCAAGTCCACAACCTCCACTGCACATTCGAATCCTTAGGCTTCTTAGATCTTCCATAACCCATCTTAAGACTAGTTATCAGTTTCAGTTCATTTTAATTTTTTTGCTCATGGTTGGTTGTTTTTGTTTTTCTGTGTGGTGGTTGATTATGGTTACTTATCAATTTTACTTTTAGTTATTGACTTGTCTCAATTTCTGAGTTAGCTAACATATATTGGTTTCTTGCGTTGATTAATCATGCTTTGCACCTGCAGTTGCCTCAATGACCATGAGTAATATTTAATAAAACTGGTAAGTAATCATTTTGCAAGCTTTTCGATCGTGCCAAAAGGGGGAAGTTAGTTTGTGCTGAACTTTTCAAAAAAAATTTTAAAGGTTAAAGTGATATTTATAACCTAACGAACCTGGATTCTCTATGATTAATGCTTAAAACCATACAAAGTGCTTTGAAGTGTATACAAGATTAAGCACAGAGTTTGTCATCATCAAAAAGGGGGAATTTGTTGACCCATGTCACTTCATAGTTTTGAAGATTGATAAAAGGCTTACCGGTTTAACCATGTCCACAAGAGCACACATCTTGAACTAACTAGCTGGCACATGAACCGTATATGCTTAGGAGATGTTTTGAATATGAACTATCAATGAATCAAGAGATTGTCTCCTAATGCGAAAAGGTTGCAAACTGATCTGATTAATTGAAGTCGAATTCAGCAAGGAAAGTAACAAAAGAAAGGAAGTTGAGTTTGATTCGAATTGGTCCACCTAGGTAGAGTTGAACTGGAATTGGAAGACAAGCTCAACGACTGACTCTATAAATACTTGATGTATTTTTGATGGAATTCAAGACGCACAAAGCTGAAGTGAATCAAAGTCTGAAAGCAAAATTCCCAGAGTTATTTTTGCTAGCAGAATCATTGTGCGATGCAAAGGCTACAATTCAACTAGAAGAACCAATTCCATCTGATTGATTAGTGAGTCTAGTTCATTGTAGTAGGAGTTTTTCATATTGTATCTTTCATCTTTTATAGAAGCAATTGTAATATGTACGTATTGATCAAGTTAGAGTTAATTTGAGGTGTGTAGAAATTAGCTAGAGGCTAGTTATTACAAAGGGATTAGAGTTAATCCTCAGGATTACAAAAGAGTTTATTTTGTAAGTCCCTTTGGCTAAGAGTTTTTAGTGAAGAGTTGAGTAAATCCTACTGAGGAGTAGGTCGTTATTTTTTCACCTTTTGAGCCAGGTGTTTTTTCCACGTAAAAATCTCAGTGTTTTTACTTTACTACTGTTGATACCCAATTTTTCCTCAAATTATTTTCATACTTGCATATAAGCCCTCAAAATTACTCTTTGTAATAATGAGTGTTTTTCCTTTTTTCCATATTTTTATTAAATTATTTTCCTGTTTATTTTAATATTTCATATCTAAATAATTCATAAATTATGCTAGAAATAATTTAAAAATATTTCCCTGCTCAGTATGTTATTTACAATTTAATTTTTATCTAGTGAAACTAAATTATTTCACAAATTATCCAATTGGATCCCAATTAATTTCAATTACAATAATTTTACAATTATTGCCCAATTGAACATTTTATGTTATTTTAATGCGAAACTTATGCAACTTTTTCACCTAATATTAGTTAATTACTTTAATTTTACCTATTTTAACTTAATTTTATTTTTATATAATTATTGGCTATTTTAATTCATTAATTATCTATTTTTATTGGGTATTTAACATATAGCCATATCTATTTTAATTTTAGCCACATTTCAACCCAATTTACCCAAACCCATAACCCAAATTCGATCCAGCCCAATCCAAAATTTAACCTGCCCCCACCTCTGATTAAATTTGAGCCGTTGATAAAATGAGATCAACGGCCTAGATTATTTCTTTCTATAATTAACCTTCCAACTACCCCCCCCCCCGACCCTTCACTTTTCGAGACTGTCTCTCTCTCTCTCTTCTCGTCTCTTTCCCTCCTACTTCTCTCTAGAACCATCTGCTTCACCTCCTTCTCCGATAAAGTTCATCTCCTCTCCGGCCACCTCCAACCACCATCCTTTCGACCACCAGCCTCCATGACGCCTCTTTTCTCCGGTTACTTCATCTCTGAAGCCTTCAATGTTTCCGACCATGCCAAATGGTTACTAGGGTTCCTGCTTGGGTGTCTTTTCCGGCTCTCTCCTGTGGAGTTTTGACACGATTATGCCATAACCACCAATATCCCTGAGTTTCACGGCATGTTCTTCTACTCTCTCTGGTTTCTTATGAAACCCTAACTTTGAACCTTCCGATCGTTTTAGAGCTGTAACAAATCCATATATATTTCTAGTTCTTTTCTTGTTTTCTATAAAAATCTCTCAGTCCTAAATGATTTCTCATCTTTTTATGACTAGGGTTTTAAAATCCTTTACAAAAATAGTTTCTTTCTAATTTCTTATTATTTCTTGATTTTATTATGTTTGAGAATTATTGGAACCGTTCTCCTTTTGTTTGAGTCATTTTTGTTAAAACCCCTAAATTTCTGGGTTGAATCTATGAGTCCGAGTATTGTTGCAATATTGTTAACATGTCCTAGCATGACTACTGTGCTTGCGTGTATATTCTATGTGGGCTCGTGATTTCTTGCTCTAAATGATGTTAGGTTTTTTGATTCCTTGTCATCTCTGCCTAAACCATGCTTGTCTGACTGATTCCTTTAATTATTTGCTACGAATCCCTAATTAAGTTATTAAGGATTCTGATGTTTGCTATGTGTTCTTCTAGTATCGTTTTACTATTTTTGAATCTATGTGATTCGTGCTTTGTTGGTATTCTTTACCGATTCCTAGTTTTCCTATAATTTGTGATATTTTCCTTTGATTGACACAGGTTCCCTGTGATTTGAATCTCACTCGAGATTTCCTTGACTTACTTATAGAATTAAACTATATTATACCTTATGTCTATGAATAAATATGTTGTCGAATTAATTAATATACACTTTCCTTAATTGGTATATTATTTACCTAGTCCTAATCGCATGCTTTATTCTATACTATTCCTTATATGATTAAATCAGCTTCTCAGCTGATTCATTTCCTTATTTACTGCCTTTTAATACTAATTTGAACTCGACTCCTTCATTTAAGGGAGTATCTTTTCTGATTTTACACTAATTGATTCCGAGTCCCCTTAATTACTACTTGACTTTGATTTTTACCTTATTTACGACTTGCTTTTCAACTATATATACTCCTGCTCTTTCATTGTAAAGACAATCATCAATACTATTCTCTGTGTTCTCTATCTTGTGCTAGAACTCTCTAATTTCTCTTTACTTTATTGTTGTTCTCTATGCTCCTGTCTATTGTTAGTCAGCTGAAAGCCAACGCTAACATTGTATTCTCACTTTGCTTTTGCATTCTGCTTTGCTCTCTCATCACTGGTTGTTCTAATTAAATCACAAGTCTCAAATCAATGTGCTTATTATTGTTTTAGTTTGTTATTTTCCTGATTTTCTTCTACTTATGCTTCTACTACTCAACATGCAATTGAATCTTTTGTTTATCTGTTAGAACCCATCATGCTTTATCTCCTTCTGACTTACATACTGAGTCAGTGATACTCATATGACTATTGTTTACTCCTAATTTTTACCAGTTATAACTTTATTCTGTTGCTGTCTATTATCATGTCTAAACTTGGCCATTTCTCGGTCCCCTGAACCTCTTTGATTTGTATAATTATGCTTAAATGAGTTTCTCAAGTCTATGGATCTGTTTTTATTATGTGACCTACTTGTCCCCTTACCCCATTATCCTTGTGTGCAATTCTACACTGTTGAACATTTTAAATTTTTTTTTATTTTTTTTTTTTTTTTTTGTGATTAATACTTCAGTTGTTTTTCAAAAGCTAATCTTTCAAAAAAACTCTCCAGTTTTTGTATACTCTGTTCAACTACAAACTTTTCTCTCCTTCTAGCACATCTCACTACTCTTAGAAATTTAGGTTCTACCCTCTTCGTGTGAGCACTGCCTTGGGTACCTCTGAGTACCCATTGAACTCTGACACACAAGGCTGGTAATTCCACACTACACTTGGTCAACCTTGGTAACTATGTTTGGGTGCTGGTATTGGCCAGGGATCCATTGGAGCCCTAGGGAGATTTGTCGCACCTAGACCATGAAAGGCTGTGAAACTCGAAAGGATTGAGGTTGGGAGATATGGGCATGATTGAAGGCTCCCTATAGAAGTAGCTTCTTATTGTCCTTTCAGTAACGTAATTTATTATCCCTGGTTTGTAATAATCTATAAATAAATATTTGGGGCTGGATAGTAATTATGGGAGTGGATTATGCATGCTTAGATAGTTATGGGTAGAAATCTTGACTATATAATTTATTCACCTATGTGTGCAATAGTATCATGCTTAGGACATGCATACCATACATTAGAAACCCTTTTTAGGTTCTTTACTTCATCATCTCTGCTATTCTCATGTTTATTTTAGAAATCCTACTCACAGCTAATAACTATAATAAAATATGTCGTAATGATACTACTTCTACATTTACATCTAGAAATCATGCTTCAGGACTTATAATCAATGTGTGCATAATCAGTACGGACGCCTAAGCACCTTAAGCCTAATACTTATTAAAACCAAAATCAATTGGTTTATGTCTTGCCTATATAAATAGGTGGTCTTTAAAACCAATAAGTCCTTTTTTCTGAAATCCCTGAAACTTTGCTTTTTGTTCCCATCCTCAACTCATGGTATGCTATAAATTGCTGAATTTTTAAAACTAGTCACCCTTTTTCGAAATACATACAAATCATTCTGTTTATTTAAGTCTATGCGCTGCTTTCAAAATTACTGGTTTCTGAAATTATTCATTCCATTTTTTACTAAAATTAATCTAAACCGCCTCCTCCTCCTCTGTTTTTGAACTACTAGATTTCAAAAATCAGTCACTCCTTTCTACAAATCTCTCTGTTTATTTTAATCTTGGTCTGTCTTCAAACTACTATGTTTTACTCATGCTTTATTACTGAGTTATTTTCAAAATATTCCCTTTGCTAAAAGCTCGTTGAAACCTGCGGTTTTAACACCCAAATCTCCTGTTTTAAGTTCTGACCTTGAGACCCTTATTGTGTTTGAGACGTGCTATTTATGTGTTTATTTGCGGAGGGATATATGAGCCCCCTATCTGCCTATGTGAATCCTTTATGTGCAAGTCCTACCTATTTTTCTACTTGTCGCCTAGAGTTTATCCTTTAAAACTTAAGGGTTCAGCCTAGTAACCACCTTGTAGGATTAGTAGTCTGAAACACCCTCCAGGACATATAGTATGGGACGGGTAATAGCACGCAATAAGCTTTCCTGACCAGCACGCGCTTCTAACCTCTACGGGGTGGAAAGGCTAGAATACACATATTCCCTACGCTTACACCATTACAGGTTGTCTTGTGAATTTGGACCTTTCAATTTCTGTTTAAATGTTTATACCCTTTCCTATTCCCGCTATGTGCTGTTAAGTGTTTAATTTCGCAAGTATTTATTTCGTCTGAACAAAATTGACGTATCTTCATGATTTCTTTGTAACTGCTTTCAATTATAACTGCCGTATTTCCTTTCTTTACTGCTTTCCTCAATGTGAAAATACATGCCTACTTGTTTAAATTTCATTTATTGCATATCATGCTCTGCATTCATATTCCACTCGTGCCAAACAAAATCCTATATCAATGCTTACAATGAGTGGTTGCGCTATTCAAATATTACTACCCCTAAATTCGAAAAGGCGTATTTGTGGTAAAACTAGTCGATCAGCGTGCAGTCGACATTTCTGTGCCTTCCCCCTTGAGTCGTCCACTCAAGGGTACCAGTCTAAAACCCCATAGAAACCTTATTGTATTGTATGTTGCATGCTTCATGGTCAAGGGGGACCCAAACGGATGCCTTCACGTTCTGTGCATTTATTTGGAGAACTAAATGCTCATGCTAATTATTGATGTTAAATAGTCGAGTCTGGTGCGGGTAAAGGCCTAACCTGTTCGTTTTTGCAGAAATGAGGCACGAGGTCCCCAGATTCGACATGATCACCAATATTCACCCCAAACTACTAAACTGGTGGGAGGATCTTCACTCCAGTGACAAAACAGTCGTCGGAAAACACTTGGGCAACCTTCCCTCTCTTCTGGACATTCAGCCTAATAACATGATGATAAAAGTTGCTACATTGTTCTGGTACTGTGATCGTTCGGTCTTTCACTTTGGAAACAATGAGATGACACCATTCCTAGAGGAAATAAGAGGGTTAGTCGGCTTAGCTTGGGAATCTCCAGGGATAGTGATGCCTGAAAACCCTACAGGCTAAGGCTTTCTCAAGATGATGGGACTAAAGAAAAATCTAGACTTGGTCTGCTTGGAAGATTCGTACATCCCCTTTGACCGTTTGTACGAGAGGTATGGTCGTAGCCAGTCTTACCGCACTTATCAGGAAAAGTTCGCCCTTACTTCTCTGGGGCACATTCACCGCCCGTCTTTATAGTATGCTTCTTGGGTCTGATGGTGTTCCCGATAAAGAAAGAAAGAATCCACACCAGGTTGGCTATGCTTACCAAGACTCTGATGGAAGGGATTGATGGGCAGTACTTCAGTATCGTGCCAATGATCATTGCTGACATGTACCGAGCCTTGGAAAAGTGTCAACGAGGGGCAAAACATTTTGAGGGTTGCATTCTGTTACTCAAACTGTTGCTCACTGAGCATTTGAAAAAGGGAGACTACCGTCAGGACATCCATAGGAGAATTTTAGATGATCATATTGCTTTCCATCATCCAAAGTGTATGAACTACATCCCCGACATGTTTGCTCAGCCGGAAAACGCCAATGAATGGGCCGAGCTGCTAGGAAACTTTACAGAGGATCAGATTCAGTGGATGTTTGAGTGGTTCCCAACCGACGAGTTCATCATCTGAACTCGGGACACCCTATTCTGATATTGATTTGTCTAAGAGGGACGTATCCTAGTGTCCTGATCCGAGTCATGAGGCAGGCAGGAAGGAAGCAAGTTATACCAAGGGTCGAGAAGATGAGTCATCTCAGGGCAGATTTCCAAAACGATGGCATCTCTCATAAGTGCGAAGCTCAACATTTGTGGCACTGCAAGATTCGGTTAGAAAAGGACACTATTGAACCCGACATGTATCATGTTGGTTGCTCTCCTTATTATCTGGGATGGTTGGATGATAACCGGGGTGGAAGTATCAAGCCAGGGTTTGCTCAAGGCCACAGGGTCATAGATGAGAAGGACAAGGCAACGACTAGACTCAACCAGTTGCGCAAGAGGCTCCGTGATTGTGAAGAAGATCATTACAAAATACACGAGGCCAACAAGAAGCTGATAGAGGAATGGAAAGACATGGCTATCACCTCCACCCAGAGGCGGGCACACTTGGAGCAAGGCATAGTTGACTTACAGGAGAAGTTCATTAGGAGGATCGAGACCTGTCAGAAGACCGATGGAGCCGAAGGAGGAATTCTATCCAGGACCTACTTGTTGCTGGGACTCCGCGAGATGGGGATGCTGATCAAGGCGAGTAGAGACGCCGAGTCTAGGGAAGGTCCTTCTAGGATCAAGTAGTTATGATTGTCTTTACTTTGCCTTCTGATGTAATAAGGCCCCTAGCCATTAGTGACATTTTATATTTTTCGCATTCTCAGAGTCGTGTTGGATTTGTCTATTTTTTTATCAATAAAATGAGGCATTTAGCATCTTATGTTCTCCAAATCAATTTGTCGCTAGGCCTACCTCGGGCACAAAGAGGTCCCCAACTAAGGAAACGTTTTATATTTCCGCCTTATGTGTTTAAATACTACAATATTTTTTTAGGATCCTCACTAACTTCATTACTTTTTAGTTTTTTTGTTTTATTTATTTATTATTCCCCTCCCCAAATGTTGGTTCGTGCATTCTAGCATCATCCTACTACCGCACAAGACTAAAGGGCCCTCCTCTTACTCCTTCTTCTAATCCTCCCAAAGGAAAAAGAAAGGGTAAAACTAAGATGGCAGAGGCAAGCAGTGTCAGAAAAGCCAACAAGGATGAACAGGTTGGGATCACTGATGGTCGGGGTATTCAGGTTCTGCAAGAGGGTATGTCTCTACTGGAGAATAAGTTGTTGAAGTTCCAAGAGGAACTTGACCAAGTCAAGAAGTTGGCTCACCTATCACTTTCCCTCAATGTTGCGGATGTCCACTTCCCAAATGCTCCAAAACCCACTTTGCCACAAAACACCCCTAAAAAACCGAATCACCCCAAAAACCAAGTCCCGCCAGCACAATGCAATGCCTGTCACCATAACACTCCACCTCTCCAGGAAAAGACAAAAAATCACTTCCAGGCCTACAATAATCCCATTTATGTGGAAATCGTGGCTCATTCCACACCACATACCCCTGAGTCTGACGAGAAGGATAGGCTCATTAGGAATTTGGCCAAGGAACTCAAGAAGTTGACCAATCGAGTTCAGGGCGTCGAAGGACTTAAAGGGATTGAGGAGCAGAACTATGAAGATCTTTAAATACAACCTGGTGTCAAATTGCCCGAGGGGTACAAACCTCCTAAGTTCGAGATGTTCGATGGTACTGGTGATCCAAGAGTCCATTTGAGAACTTACTGCGACAAATTGGTTGGCTGTGACGAACCAAAGGGTCATCACCTATGTTGTCACCCATTCCGTGCTTCCGAGGCCTTGAAAACCTTATTTGTATTTGCCTCGATTAGTGTGCACAGTCCGGGCGCGTAGCCGGATAACTTAAATATGAGATTCTGTAAAAATGTAAAGATTTGATATTAGAAAAAATGAATAACTTTGACTTCGGTTAACATTTTGGGTAAACAGGCCCGGACACTTGATTTGACAGTCCCAGAGGTTCTGTAGAAAAATATGGGACTCGTGCGTATGCCCGTAATCGAATTCCGAGGTCTCAAGCCCGAGAAATGATTTTTTGAGTAAAATTGTTTTCTGGAAATATTTAAGGAATTTGAAAGTGAAATCTGACTAGAAAGTGATGGTATCGGGCCCGTATTTTGGTTCCAGCGACCGGTACAGGTCTTATATATGGTTTAAGTCCTTCCTGTAAGGTTTGCTTGAAAACGGATTTCGTTTGGCGTGTTTCAGACTTAAAATGAAAAAAATGTGTTTATGAAATTTGATAGAATTCATGGACTTTGAGACTTAATTCGATGCATATGATGTTATTTTGGTGATTTGATCGCACGGATAAGTTCATGGGATGTTTTGAGGTAGTGTGTATATTTCGTTTGGAGCCCCGAGGGCTCGGGTGAGTTTTGGATAGGCCACAGACTTCATTTTTTGGCATTGGAGATTTGCTAGTATGGCTGTTCTGCAGGGCATGGAAAATGAGAACAATGCCATCGCAAATGCGAAGCCATGCCTGGGCAGGCATGTTCGCAAATGCGAACCATGCCATCGCAAATGCGAAGCCATGCCTGGACAGGCATGTACGCAAATGCGAACAATTCCATCGCAAATGCGAAGCCTCCCCTTCTTCACAGTGTTCGCAAATGCGAACTGTGCTTCGCAATTTCCAGGTAAGGGGTTTTCGACATTGCGGACCCCTGTTCGCAATAGCGAGGCCAAATAGTGGCCTACAATGCACTTAAACCGAAATTTTGACTCCATTTTTATTTTTCTCAAACTCAAACTCATTTGGGAGATTTTTCAAGAACAAGACTTCTTCGAAATCAATTGTATTTTTGTTTTTACTCAATTCTTTCAATCATTCACATCTTTTAACATGTTTTCAACTTAAAATCAAAGATTTCCATGGGTGAAATTGGGTATTTTGGGTCGAACTTACGTTTTTTTAAAAATTGGGGTTTGAGTGGGTGATTGACCTCCGATTAGAGAGATTCTTATATGGCTGGACTCATGAGAGTACGAGGGTTCTGAAAATGTGAAATTTATCCGATTCTGAGATGCTTGCCTGAGGGGCATTTTGGTCATTTCACCTAATTTTGCGATGTAACCTTGAATTTAATAGTAGAATCAATTGCATGAGATGTTATTTACGTTATGAAATTTATTTGAATAGATTCGGGCTATTTGGAGTCGGATACTCGTGGAAAACGTGTGATTTCAAGTTGATTTTTTAGCCGATTTGAGGTAAGTGGCTTGTCTAACTTTGTGTGGGGGACCTTTCCCCTTAGGATATGGTGTTTGGTAATTGAATGCCTTGTACGTGAGGTGATGAGCGTGTACTTGTGCTAATTGTTGTAAATCCAGTTTTACTTTAAATATTTAAATGGAGTTCCTTTCTTACCCATTTTAATGTACTTGCAATCATAGTCTATGTTAGCTTAGAAAGTCATGCCTAGCTGCCCCAATTTACCTGTTTGCTTAGATTGCTTTAAATTGTACAACGTGGAGTATGTTGGGCTAGAGTTACTTGTTGCCTTGTATTTTCGCACTTTAAATCTTAATGTCGTCTTGTTGTGGTGGCATATTTACTTTGGGACTACAGGACGATATCCCGGGATATCTCCCTGCAAATTTACTTTGGGACTACGGGACGGTATCCTGGGTGATCCCCCTACATATTTACTTTGGGACTACGGGACGGTATCCTGGGAGATCCCCCTGCACTTTGATAGTTGGACTACGGGACGGTATCCCGGAAGATCCTTTGGATATACATATAATGGGCTATGGGACGGTATCCCGGAAGATCCTTTTGATATACATATAATGAACTACGGGACGGTATCCTGGAAGATCCTTTGGATATGCATATAATGGACTACGGGACGGCATCCCGAAAGATCGTTTAGATATACATATAATGAACTACGGGACGGTATCCCGAAAGATCCTTTGGATATACATATAATGGACTACGGAATGGTATCCCGGAAGATTCTTTGGATATACATATAATAGACTACGGGACGGTATCCCAGATGATCCTTTGGATATACATGATGGACTACGGGACGGTATCCCATAATATCCTTTGGATATACATCATGGACTGTTGGACGGTATCCCGGGAGATCCTTTGGATATACATATGACGGACTACGGGGCGGTATCCCGGGAGATCCACTGCACATTTGAGAAAAGGACTACAGGACGGTATCCTGGTAAATCCTCTTTGTTACCATTGTTATTCTGCTATACGTATTCCGGGTTTACTCTATTCCTGTGCTTAGTTATTGCCTTGTTTGACCTGTCTTATTTCACTTTTGTACTCATTATTACCGCTTGTTTTCATACTGTAAATTCCTATTATTTTGTTTGATCTCAGTAGGGCACTGACCTTCCTCTTCACTAACCCATCGAGGTTAGGCTTGGCACTTACTGAGTACCGCTGTGGTGTACACATGCCCTTTCATGTGCACATCCAGGTACCTACACTCAAGCGCACTATCCCCGAGGTTGAGAAATACAACAGAGACTTCGAGGTACATCTTCCGCGTCCGCAGACCAGGAGTCTCTATCTTATTCCATCTTTTTGTGAAAAGTTCTTATCCTTCCTTACAGTTGTATAGATATTCTGGAGTAAGAGCCGTGTATTATATTATGTTAACCTGTGGTTCCAGTGAGTTTTCGGGTTTTGGGGTGATGTTGTAGACTTCCGTATTATTTTTGTATTGTATATGTCAAGTGGCATTTCTATACAGTCTTTCCTTTTGAGATTGCTCAGTTTTTATTTACTTATTTCCGCAATTATGTTGTTATTCCGCATTGTTAGGCGTACCTAGTCATAGGGACTATGTGCTGTCATGACATATTTACGGAGGGCAAACTGGGGTCGTGACATTGGCGTGGGCAAAGTTGAAAGAATCCGTATGAAACTCTTCATGAGGAGTTTGAAAGGAGATGCACTGTCCTGGTACATCGGCCAGGATCCAAAGAAATGGACTAATTGTGTAAGCATGCCAACAGACTTCATGGATCGATTCAGGTTCAACACGGAGAATGCTCCGGATGTATTCTACATCAAAATTATAAAGAAGAAGCCAACAGAGACCTTTCGCGAGTATGCTACTTGTTGGAGGTCAGAAGCTGCCTAGGTTAGGCCAGCCTTAGAAAAGCAACAAAGGAATAAATTCTTTGTACGAGCTCAGGATCCTCAATATTACAAGTGGCTGATGATGGTCGAAGGTCACAGGTTATCTGACATCATCAAATTGGGAGAGCGAACCGAAGAAGGCATCAAAAGCGGTATGGTTACCAACTTTGAAGCTTTACATGATACTAACAAAGCTCTACATTCTGGTGGTGTGTCTATAAAGAATGATGTAGGAGCTGTGATGGTTGCACAACAAGCCAAGTCCCCACCCAAATACCAAGTATATCCAACACCCTCATTCACATACCAACCAGCTCCATGTTACCAAGCACATTCACCTAAATACCAAGCACCCTCACTCGCATATCAAGCTCCACCACCCACATATCAGCCTACCTCGCCCAAATACTCCCAACCAGCCCCCGTTTACAATGCTTACAATTCCCAATTCACACTACCAATCACCACCTACTTGTCAAAACTTGCCTAGACCCCGCCCTAACTTCGACCATCACCCTCCAAAATAATATACTGCCATAGCCGAGCCCATTGATAAACTATATGAAAGACTCAAAGCCGCAGGTTAAGTCACACTCATTCCTACTGCCACCCTTGAGAACCCTTCTCAATTGATCAACCCAAACAAATCATGTGCTTACCACTTCGGCATGAAGGGACACACCATCGAGGAATGCCATTCCTTGAAAGACAAGACACAAACCCTCATAGACAAAAAGATCATTGTAGCCAAAGACCCTGCTCCTAATGTTCGAGATGTTTGATGAAACTGGTGATCTAAGAGTCCATTTGAGAACTTATTGCGACAAATTGGTTGGTTGTGACGACCCAAAGGGTCATCACCTATGTTTTCACCCATTCCGTGCTTCCGAGGCCTTGAAAGCCTCATTTGTATTTTCCTCGATTAGTGTGCGCAGTTCGGGCGCGTAACCGGAAAGCTTAAATATGAGATTCTGTAAAAATGCTAAGATTTGATATTAAAAAAATGAATAACTTTGACTTCGGTTAACATTTTGGGTAAACGGGCCCGGACACGTGATTTGATGGTCCTGGAGGTTCCATAGAAAAATATGGGACTTGTGCGTATGCTCGAAATCAAATTCTGAGGTCTCAAGCCCGAGAAATGAATTTTTGAGTAAAATAATTTTCTGAAAATATTTAAGGAATTTGAAAGTGAAATATGACTAGAAAGTTATGGTATCGGACCCGTATTTTGGTTCCTGTACATGTCTTATATATGGTTTAAGTCCTTCATGTAAGGTTTTCTTGAAAATAGATTTCGTTTGGCGTGTTTCGGACTCAAAATAAAAATTTTGACGTGTTTATGAAATTTGATAAAATTGATGGATTTTGAGACTTAATTCGATGCATATGATGTTATTTTGGCGATTTGAGCGCACGGATAAGTTCATGGGATGTATTGAGGTAGTGCGTATATATCGTTTGGAGCCTCGAGGGCTCGGGTGAGTTTTGGATGGGCCACGGACTTTTTTTTTGGCCTTGGAGATCTCCTAGTGTGGCTGTTCTGCAGGCCATCGCAAATGAGAACAATGCCATCGCAAATGCGAAGCCATGCCTGGGAAGGCATGTTCGCAAATGCGTAGCCATGCCTGGACAGGCATGTTCGCAAATGCGAACAATTCCATCGCAAATGCGAAGCCTCCCTCTCTGAACAGTGTTCACAAATGCGAATTGTGCTTCACAATTTCCTGGTCAAGGGTTTTCGACATTGCGAACCCCTGTTCGCATTTGCAAAACCAACCAGTGGCCTGCAATGCACTTAAACCGAACTCATTTTTATTTTTCTCAAACTCAAACTCATTTGGGAGATTTTCCAATCATTAACATCTTTTAACATGTTTTCAACTTAAAATCAAAGATTTACATGGGTGAAATTGGGTGTTTTGGGTAGAACTTAGGCTTTTTAAAAAATTGGGGTTTGAGTGGGTGATTGACCTCCGATTAGAGAGAGTCTTATATGTCTGGACTCGTGAGAGTACGAGGGTTCTGAAATATGAAATTTATCCGATTCCGAGGTGTTGGCCTGAGGGGCGTTTTGGTCATTTCACCTAATTTCGCCTTGTAACCTTGAATTTAATAGTAGAATCAATTTCATGAGATGTTATTTACGATATGAAATTGATTTTTTAGCCGATTCGAGGTAAGTGGCTTGTATAACTTTGTGTGGGGACCTTTCCCCTTAGGATATGGTGTTTGGCAATTGAATGCCTTGTACATGAGGTGACGAGTGTGTACTTGTGCTAATTGTTGTAATTCCGGTTTTACTTTAAATATTTAGACTGAGTTCCTTTCTTACCCATTTTATTCTACTTGCAATCATAGTCTATGTTAGCTTAGAAAGGCATGCCTAGCTGCCCCAATTTACCTGTTTGCTTAGATTGCTTTAAATTGTACTACGTGAAGTATGTTGGGCTACAATTACTTGTTACCTTGTATTTTTGCACTTTAAATCTGAATGTCTTCTTGTTTTTGTTGAATATTTACTTTGGGACTACGGGACGGTATCCCGGGATATCCCCCTGCATATTTACTTTGGGACTACGAGACGGTATCCTGGGAGATCCCCCTACTTATTTACTTTGGGACTACGGACGGTATCCCGGGAGATCCCCCAACACTTTGATAGTTGGACTACGGGACGGTATCCTGGAAGATCCTTTGGATATACATATAATGGGCTACGGGACGGTATCCTGGAAGATCCTTTTGATATACATATAATGAACTACGGGACGGTATCCCGGAAGATCCTTTGGATATACATATAATGGACTACGGGACAGTATCCCGGATGATCCTTTGGATATACATATAATGGACTACGGGACGATATCCCAGAAGATCCTTTGGATATACATATAATGGACTACGGGACGGAATCCCGGAAGATCCTTTGGATATACATATAGTGGACTACGGAATGGTATCCCGGAAGATTCTTTAGATATACATATAATGGACTACGGGACGGTTTCCCGGATGATCCTTTGGATATACATGACGGACTACGGGACGGTATCCCAGAAGATCCTTTGGATATACATGATGGACTGCGGGACGGTATCCTGGGAGATCCTTTAAATATATATATGACGGACTACGGGACGGTATCCCGGGAGATCCACTGGACATTTGAGAAAAGGACTACAGGACGGTATCCTGGTAGATCCTCTTTGTTACCATTGTTATTCTGTTGTACATATTCCGGGTTTACTCTATTCATGTGCTTAGTTATTGCCTTGTTTGACCTGTCTTATTTCACTGTTGTACTCATTATTACCGCCTGTTTTTATACAGTAAATTCTTATTATTTTGTTTGATCTCAGTAGGGCCCTGACCTTCCTCGTCACTACCCGACCGAGGTTAGGCTTGGCACTTACTGAGTATCGTTGTGTTGTACTCATGCCCTTTTCTGCGCATGTTTTTCATGTGCAGATCCAGGTACCTACACTCAGGCGCACTATCCCCGAGGTTGAGAGATACATCAAACACTTCGAAGTACATCTCCCGCGTCCGCAGACCAGGAGTGTCTATCTTATTCCAGCTTTTTGTGAAAAGTTTTTATCCTTCCTTATAGTTGTATAGATATTCTGGAATTAGAGCCGTGTATTATATTATGTTAGCTTTTGGTTCCCATGAGTTTTCGAGTTTTGGGGTGATGTTGTAGACTTCGGTATTTTTTTGTATTGTATATGTCAAGTGGCATTTATATACAGTATTTTTTTTTGAGATTGCTCAGTTTTTATTTACGTATTTCCGCAATAATGTTGCTATTCCGCATTGTTAGGTTTACCTAGTCATAGGGACTAGGTGCCGTCATGACATATTCACGGAGGGCAAACTGGGGTCGTGAAATTGGCGTGGGAAAAGTTGAAATAATCCGCATGAAACTCTTCATGAGGAGTTTGAAAGGAGATGCACTGTCCTGGTACATCGGCCAGGATCCAAAGAAATGGACTAATTGGGTAAGCATGGCAACAGAGTTCATGGATCGATTCAGGTTCAACACGGAGAGTGCTCCGGATGTATTCTACATCAAAATTTTAAAGAAGAAGCCAACGGAGACCTTTCGCGAGTATGCTACTTGTTGGAGGTCAGAAGCTGCCTAGGTAAGGCCAGCCTTAGAAAAGGAACAAATGAAAAAATTCTTTGTACGAGCTCAGGATCCTCAATATTACTAGCGGCTGATGATGGTCGAAGGTCACAAGTTCTCTGACATCATCAAACTGGGAGAGCGAATCGAAGAAGGCATCAAAAGCGGTATGGTTACTAAGAAGGATGTGGGAGCCGTGATGGTTGCACAACAAGCCAAGTCCCCGCCCAAATACCAAGTATATCCAACACCCTCATTCACACACCAACCAGCTCCAAGTTACCAAGCACATTCACCTAAATACCATGCACCCTCACCCACATATCAAGCTGCACCACCGACATATCAGCCTACCTCGCCCAGATACTCCCAAGCAGCCCCCGTTTACAATGCCTACAATTCCGAACCTTCGCACTACCAATCACCACCTACTCGTCAAAACTTCCCAAGACCTCGCCCTAGCTTCGACCGTCGCCCTCCAAAACAGTATATTGCCATAGTCGTGCCCATTGATAAACTATATGAAAGACTCAATGCTGCTGGTTAAGTTACACCTATTCCTGCTGCCACCCATGAGAACCCTTCTCAATGGATCATCCCAAACAAATCCTGTGCTTACCACTCCGGCATGAAGGGACACACCATCGAGGAATGTCGTTCCTTGAAAGACAAGACACAAACCCTCATAGACAAAAAGATCATTGTAGCCAAATACCCTGCTCCTAATGTTCGTAATAATCCGCTGTCGGACCATAAATGTTGTATCCATGTGAATTGAAGTAGATGATGACTGGGGTCCTGAGGGATCAATTGGGCTGATTGTAGAGGGTGATCCGAAGAAGCCCGCAATTACTCTCAACCCAATTGAGGTTCAGATGCATCCATCCGGAGATGATGAAGTAAACATGTCCATTCTACTCGAGTTTGAATCGAGATCACCCGTAAAGGAAAAGGCCCAGCGCCGATCGAAGTTGAGTTTGTACGGCCACTCGAAGTAGCAGTCCGGCCGCCTATAACATATACTCTGGTGAGAATGAGGATGACCACACCTATTCCATTGGCAATGTCAACAACGCCACCCTTTTACTCAAACGCCACCCCATGGGACTACACAGCTGAAGCAAGGAGAAAGGGTAAAAGCAAGTCTGAGGAAGCCATTACGACACAGGTTATGACAAGAACTGGCAGAGTTTACACCCCTGAACATTTGGGTGAATCTAGTGAGCAGGCCGCCAACCGTCCTCCCACCATTGAGACAGGTTCAGACAATCATTAGAGAAAGATCTAAGCCGAAGAGTACTCAATCCTCGACCAGTTGAACAGAACACCAGCTCAGATATCTGTCCTCTCTCTATTACAGAATTCTGAGACGCACAAGAGCGCCTTGCTGAGAGTGCTGAGTGAGGCATACGTACCAGACAATATCACCAGCGGGGAGATGGAAAACATGGTGGGCCAGGTTATGGAAAGCCATAAGATTACTTTCCATGAAGACGAGTTGCCGCCCGAGGGGTTAGGGCATAATATATCACTTCATATCATTGTGCAATGTGAGTACCACTTGATTACAATGATCTAAATTGATGGGGGTTCTAGCCTAAACATTTGTCCGCTGATCACACTAAAGAAATTGGGCAAATGCCTACATGATATAAAAGAAGGACAGATCAATGTAAAGGCCTTCGATGGTTTGCAGAGGTCCACTATGGGGAGAAATCACCTTGTGCTTATAGATGGGACCAAACTGGTTCAATGTAGACTTCCAAGTGATAGACATGCCCGCTTCCTACAACTTGCTGTTAGGGAGACCTTGGATACACACCGCTGGGGCCGTGGCATCAACCCTACATCAAGCGTTGAAGTTTGAATGGAATCATCAAGAGGTAGTCATTTATGGCGACGGTAGCAACCATATCTACGGTTGCCAGACTTTTTTGGTCATTAAGGGGAGAAGGAAGATGGGTGGAGAAATATACCACAACATAGAACGAGTTAATGCCATTGGTAAGGATAAATGGTTGTACAATAAGATTGAGAGCATATTGAACTGGAAAGGATATGAGCCAGGCAAAGGGCTCGGTGAAAATATCCTGGGAATAACGAAGCCAATAACACTCAAGAAGCACGGCACCTCTTTCGGTCTAGGGTATGAGTACACTTGGAAAGAATTCAAGGACTGGTGGACACCATGGCGCAATCCCTACTACTCATTGGAGCAGCCAATACTTCACTTAGAACAAACTTTCCAACAAGCTTATATCATCTACGGTACCGACGAAGAGGAAGCGTTAGCGGCAATGAGGGATTTATTTTTGGACAATGAGGACATGGACTACTGTGTCATTCTTGAAAGGGTGGGGGGGNGGATCATATCTCAAGAATTGGTCTGTCAGGACGACCACAGCCCGTCGAGCCTCAGGGTAGCAAGGCTAACAAAACAAGCATTTATTTACAACTTATTTATTTAAAAAAAATAAAAAATTTTCTTCCTTTTCGCATTATTAATTTTTGCAAGAAAGAGCTCCTATGTTCAAATGATTATTCAATTTATCAAAGCATTTGCAATTTCTCTATAAATCGCATATTTACTTGCTACTGTTTTCCTCCCCATTACTTTATTTACACAGCATTACTATTACTTATCTTGATGAACCAGCGACTGTGACATGCAACGAGGAAACGCAACAAACGGATTCCGATTCAGACGAGGATGATATACCTCAGGATATTGTGAAAGAGGTCGAGACTTTTGAGAATAGACCTAAGTCTAACTTCAACGAGACTGAGGTTGTCAACCTGGGAAACGCAGAGGAGGTCAAGAAACACGCATCAACGTTTATCTGTCACCATTAGAAAAGGAGGAATATATAGAGCTTTTAAGATAATTTAAGGACATATTTGCATGGTCGTATGATGACATGACTGGCCTTAGTACATCTATTGTGGCCCACAAGTTGCCAACCGATCCGACATGCTCACCAGTGAAGCAAAAGCTCAGGAAGTTCAAAGCAGACATGAGCTTGAAAATCAGAGAAGAGGTCACCAAGCAGATAAACGACAGAGTTCTCTGGGTGGTTGAATACCTGAAATGGTTAGCCAACTTCGTGCATGTGCCAAATAAAGATGGGAAGGTTAGAGTCTGTGTCGACTACCGGGATCTCAACCGGGCCAGTCCGAATGATGACTTCCCTTTGCAAAATATACACATCCTAATTGACAACTGCGGCAAGAATGAGCTGCAGTCCTTTGTAGATTGTTTCGCTGGCTACCATCATATTTGGATGGACGAGGAAGATGCTGAGAAAATGACATTCGTTACGTCGTGGGGAGTGTATTATTACAAGATGATGCCATTCGGTCTGAAGAATGATGAGGCCACCTACATGAGGGCCATGACTACTATATTCCACGATATGATTCACAAGTAGATCAAGGTATATGTGGATGACGTCCTCATCAAATAAAGGAAAGAAACTGACCATATGGAAGATCTGAGGAAGTTCTTCAACAGGTTAAGGAAGTACAATTTGAAACTTAACCCTACAAAGTGTGCATTCAGGCTTCCTGCTGGCAAGTTACTAGGGTTCATCGTCAGTCGCCAAGGAATAGAACTGGATCCATCAAAGGTCAAAGCCACCCAAGAATTGCCGCCACCAAAGAACAAGAAGGATGTTATGAGTTTCCTCGGGAGGCTCAATTACATCAGCCGGTTCATAGCCCAATATACTGTTATTTGTGAATCGATATTCAAAATGTTGAGAAAAGATGCTACAACCAAATGGACCGAGGATTGTCAAAAGGCCTTCGATAGAATCAAGGAGTACCTCTCAACACCACCAGTCCTGGTACCACCCGAGCCAGGTAGACCTCTATTACTTTACCTTGCGGTGTTAGATGGAGCTTTCAGTTGCGCTCTTGGGAAACATGACGAAACAAGAAGGAAAGAGCAGGCCATTTACTATCTTAGCAAGAAATTCACTCTATATCAAGCCCAACACTCTTTATTGGAACGCACGTTTTGTGCTCTGACTTGGGTCACACAAAATTTGAGGCACTATTTTTGTGCATATACAACGTACCTCATATCAAGGATGGATCCGTTGAAATACATCTTTCAGAAGCCCATGCCCAATGGCAAACTGGCCAAATGGAAAATCCTGTTAAGTGAGTTTGACATTATTTACATGACGTAGAAGGCGGTCAAGGGACAAGCATTAGAAAATCATCTCGCTGAAAATCATGTGGACGGGAAATACGAACCATTAAAAATGTATTTTACTGATAATGAAGTGTCATTCATAGGAGAGGACATTGCAGAATCCTACGATGGTTGGAGGATGTTCTTTGATGGGGCCGCAAACTTCAAAGGCGTAGGTATTGGGGAGATCTTAATATCAGAAACCGGTCAGCACTATCTAGTATCTGCCAAACTCAGGTTCCCTTGCACCAACAACATGGCTGAAAATGAGGCCTGCATCTTGGGGCTCAACTTGGCCATCGACATGAACGTTCAGGAGTTATTAGTGATTGGTGATTCAGATCTGTTGATACACCAAGTACAAGGAGAATGGGCGAACACGAAATCGAATATTCTGCTATATCTACATCGTGTACAGGAGTTGAGAAAGAGGTCCACAAAGATAGAGTTCCGGCACGTCCCCAGAATCCAGAATGAGTTCGCCGATGCATTAGCTACCTTGTCATCTATGATCCAGCATCCAGACAAGAATTTTATCCATCCCATCTCAGTGGGGATGTACAATCATCCGGCCTACTGTGCCCATGTTGAAGAAGAAGCATACGGAAAGCCTTGGTTTCATGATATCAAGGAGTACTTGGCAAAGGGAGAATATCCAGAACTTGAAAACGCTACTCAGAAATGCACACTTCGAAGGTTGTCAAACAATTTCTTTCACAACGGAGGGATCCTGGATAGGAAGACTCTTAATTTGGGTTTACTAAGGTGTGTCGATGCAAAAGAAGCGACAAAACTATTGGAGGAGATACATGCTGGTACATGTGGTCCTCATATGAACGGGTTTGTTCTAGCAAAGAAGATACTTCGGGTCGGTTATTTCTCGATGACCATGGAAACAGATTGCATCCAGTATGTCCGAAAGTGCCACCATTGTCAGATACATGGGGATATGATAAAGGTACCTCCAAGTGAGCTTAATGCAACATGTTCACCATGGTCGTTCGCCGCCTGGGGCATGGATGTTATTGGAAAAATTGAGCCGGCCGCCTCCAACGGACACATGTTTATTCTGGTTTGCATTGATTACTTTACCATATGGGTCGAAGAAACCTCTTACAAAGCAGTTACTAAGAAAGTCCTGGCTGACTTTGTCCGTGACCGCGTAGTTTGTCGATTCGGAATTCTAGAGTCAATCATTACCGACAATGGTTCCAACCTCAACAGTGACCTGATGAGAGCCATGTGTGAAACTTCAAGGTCAAACACAATAATTCCACAACATACAGACCTCAGATGAATGGATCCATTGAGGCTGCCAACATGAATACCAAGAATATATGGAGAAAGATGATAGAGAATAACAAGCAATGGCATGAGAAGCTATCATTCGCCTTACTGGTATATTGCACCATAGTCCGCACGTCAACTGGGGAAAATCCTTACATGTTGGTTTATGGAACAGAAGCCGTTATTCCTGCCGAGGTCAAAATTCCATTCATGAGAATCATACAAGAAGACGAACTCAACGATGCAGAGTGGGTATGAAGCCGTTATAAGCAATTGGCCCTTATAGACCGAAAAAGAATGAACGCAGTTTGTCATGTTCAGCTATATCAGAACAGAATGACCAGAGCCTTCAACAGTCAAGCCGAGATAATTCACACCAGGGCAGCTAGTGTTAAAGAAGATCTTTCCTCACCAAGACGAAGCAAAATGGAAATTCTCTCCCATTTGGCAAGGCACATACATGGTTCACCGAGTGCTGACAGGAGGAGCAATCATACTTGCAGAAATGGATGGAGAAATCTTGCCAAAGCCAATCAACTCAGATACAGTCAAGCACTACTATGTGTAACTTTCATGCTTTTATCAAATATTGTAAATTGAACTACGCTTGACCTGATTCCTGTTTAAGAGGGGATACGTCGGCAGCCTTATAGGTTCGGTCACATTTTAATAAAAGTTTCATTTCCCCCACAAATGGAAACTGGGGCAGAATTTTGAGGAGGGACCTCAAAATTCCGAAGCAAATGCAGCCAAGTAACGCACAAGCAACAGCCAGAAGCATTCACCAATCAAATTGGGGTAGAATTTTGAGGAGGACTCTCAAAATTCCATAGCAAGAGAGGTTGAAATGCCTTGAACCGCGTCGTGGTAGTAAGTTCATCCAAAAAAATTTATTACTTTAAATTATATGTGATATTTTTATAAAACCCCGCATATTTGCTTTCTAAAAAAAAAGTTTGTTTAGCAACGCTACCCTTGTGATATGAAAAACAAAGTTTGCGTTGTCAAGCAGACAGGCCGAGCCGAGTCAGTGGGGATGTGAACTAACCTTCCCCTTTACAGAACTCACAATTTTTCTTTGGATGCAGGCACGAAGACGGCAAAAGCCCAGAACACATTACTATCTTCACAAGATGCACATTTCTTAAGGACACACTCTCAAACTCGTCGCACATGCTACTGCCTACTATCATCACAAACAACGCTTATTCACCATAATCGTATCACCGCAGTTTATCATCAGCTAAGACCTCTTACTATCGTTTATTTTCCCACACAGCATAAGGCTACCATTCTGCCTTCCGAGGTTCTACGCTACCTCCCCTGCATTTTATTTCCATTGCATAAGGCTACCATTCTGCCTTTCGAGGTTCTACGCTACCTCCCCTGCATTTTATTTCCTGCACTGCATAAGGCTACAATGGCTACAATTTTGCCTTCCGAGGTTCTACGCTACCTCCCCTGCATTTTATTTCATGCACTGCATAAGGCTACCATTATGCCTTCCGAGGTTCTACGCTACCTCCCCTGGATTTTCCTTCATTACATAAAGCTCCTATCTACATCTTCAAAGCAACCACCTTTCGTGACATGACTTATTTATGCTTCTCTCGGGCTAAGCTCTGCCCCTCTTTTCTTTCGCAACTCACAAGACTAAACTTTATCTTGTTAGCATGATATCACTACATTCTTCATGGGCTAAAATATCGCCAACTTGTACAAAGACGTCATTGTTTGGAGGCACCATCTTCATGGCCCGAGAACATCATTTCATGGCCTGAGAGTCTCTTTTATTCAACTTTCATATCATTATTCAAAGGCACCACGGTTCGGAGGCACCATCCTCCTGGCCCGAGAACATAATTTCATAGCCTGCAAATCCCGCACCAAGCGATTCATGGCCTAGGACATCATCCTCAATTGTCCAAATACAACATTCATATTCCAACGGGAACTTGCATCATGTTTATATTATGCACAATATACACTTGTAATTTATTTGCACGTAATCCGGACAGAATGGCCAGCCAGGCAGGAGCGAACCGCTCCAGTTCTCCGATACAGCCTCGTAAGACCTTCCTACTTTACCTTACCTCGCACCTTACGTCCATTATTGTGAAACATCACCGGTATATTTCGCCGAGGATTCCGGAACTACATACGGCCTGATTCCTATAAAACCAAGAATATGTAGGCAGCTCAAAAGCCAGGGTGCAGCCTAAATCTCTCATACAATTTCCATTCAGTCAAAATTGGCGATCATATCTTTACCCGACAACTCTTTCATCCTTCCCGGGTAAAGAGGGGCAGTTGTTGGTACCCAATTTTTCCTTAAATTATTTTCAAATTGCATATAAGCCCTCAAAATTACTCTTTGTAATAATGAGTGTTTTTCCCTTTTTCCATATTTTTATTAAATTAGTTTCTTGTTTATTTTAATATTTCATATTTAAATAATTCATAAATAATGCTATAAATAATTTTAAAATATTTCCCTGCCCAGTATGTTATTTACAATCAAATTTTTTATCTAATGAAAATAAATTATTTCACAAATTATCCAATTGGGTCTTATTTAATTTTAATTACAACAATTTTACAATTATATCCCAATTGAACATTTTATATTATTTTAATGCAAAACTTATGCATATTTTGCACCTAATATTAGTTAATTAATGTAATTCTACCTATTTGAACTTAATTTCATTTTTATATAATTATTGGCTATTTTAATTAATTAATTATCTATTTTTATTGGGTATTTAAAACATAGCTACATCCATATTTCAACCGAATCTCTAAACCCAATTTACCCAAACCCATAACCCAAATTTGATCTAGCCCAATCCAAAATATAACCCGCCCCAACCCTGATTAAATATGAGTCGTTGATCAAATGAGATCAAAGGCCAAGATTATTTCTTTCCATAATTAACCTTCCAACTACCCCGCCCCCCGACCCTTCACTTTTCGAGAGTGTCTCTCTCTCTCTTCTCGTCTCTTTCCCTCGGACTTTTATCTAGAACCTTCTAGTTCACCTCCTTCTCCGATAAAGTTCATTTTCTCTCTGGCCACCTCCGACCACCATCCTCTCGACCATCAGCCTCCATGACGCCTCTTTTCTCCGGTTACTTCATCTCTGAAGCCTTCAATGTTTTTGACCATGCCAAACCGTTACTAGGGTTCCTGCTTGGGTGTTTTTTCCGGCTCTCTCCTGTGGGATTTTGACACGATTATACCATAACCACCACTATCCCTGAGTTCTTCTACTCTCTCTGGTTTCTTATGAAACCCTAATTTTGAACCTTTCGAACTTTTTAGATCTGTAACAAATCCATGTATATTGCTAGTTCTTTTCTTGTTTTATTTAAAAATTAGTCCTAAACGATTTCTCATCTTCTTATAACTAGGGTTTTAAAATCCTTTACAAAAATAGTTTGTTTCTAATTTCTTAGTATTATTTCGTGATTTTATTATGTTTTAGCATTATTGGAATCGTTCTCCTTTTGTTTGAGTCATTTTTGTTAAAACCCCTAAATTTCTGGGTTGAATATATGAGTCCGAGTATTGTTGAAATATTGTTAACCTGTCTTAGCATGACTACTGTGCTTGCAAGTATATTCTTTGTGTGCTCGTGATTTCTTGCTCTAAATGATGTTAGGTATTCTGATTCCTTGTCGTCTCTGCCTAAACCATTCTGGTCTGACTGGTTCCTTTAATTATTTGCTATGAATCCCTAATTAAGTGATTAGGTATTCTGATGTTGGCTATGTGTTCTTCTAGTATCGTTTTACTATTTTAAAAATCTGTGATTAGTGCTTTGTTGGTATTCTTTACTGATTCCTAGTTTTCCTTAAATTTGTGATATTTTCCTTTGATTGACACTGGTTCCCTGTGATTTGAATGTCACTCGAGATTTCCTTGACTGACTTATAGAATTTAACTATATTATGCCTTATTTATGTGAATAAACATGCTGTCAAATTAATTAATATACACTTTCCTTAATTGGTATATTCTGTACCTAGTCCTAATCGCATGCTCTATTCTATACTATTCCTTATATGATTAAATCAGCTTCTCAGCTGATTCCTTTCCTTATTTTCTGCATGTTAATATTGATTTGAACTCGACTCCTTGATTTAAGGGAGTATCTTTGTTTATTTTACACTAATTGATTCCGAGTCCCGTTAATTACTACTTGACATTGATTTTTACCTTATATACTACTTGCTTTTCAACTATATATACTCCTGCTCTTTCATTGTAAAGACAATCATCAATACTATTCTCTCTGCTCCCTCTCTTGTGCTAGAACTTTCTCTTTTCTCTTTACTCTATTATTGTTCTCTCTGCTCTAGTCTATTGGTAGCCGGCTGAAAGCCAAGGCTAACATTGTATTCTCACTTTGCTTTTGCATTCTGCTTTGCTCTCTCATCACTGGTATGTTCTAATTAATTCACAAGTCTCAAACCAATGTGATTATATTGTTTCAGTTTGTTATATTCCTGATTTTCTTCTACTTATACTTCTACTGCTCAACATGCAATTGAATCTTTTGTTTATCTGTTAGTACCCAACACGTTTTATCTCTTTCTGACTTACTGCTGAGTCAGTGATACTCGTATGACTATGGCTTACTCTTATTTTTTACCAGTTATAACTATATTCTGTTGATGTCTATTATCATGTCTAAACTTGGATATTTCTTGGTTCCCCGAACCTCTTTGATTTGTGTAATTATGCTTAAATGAGTTTCTTAAGTCTATTGATCTCCTTTGTTATTATGTGACATATTTGTCCCCTTACCCCATTATCCTGGTGTGCAATTCTACAGTGATGAACTTTTTATTTTTTTGTGATTAATACTTCTGTTGTTTTTCAAAAGCTAATCTTTCAAAACAACTCTCCAGTTTTTGTATACTCTGTTCAACTACAAACTTTTCTCTCCTTCTAGCACATCTCACTACTCTTGGAAATTTAGGTTCTACCCTTTTCGTGTGAGCATTGCCTTGGGTACCTCTGAGTACCCATTGAACTCTGACACACAAGGCTGGTAATTCCACACTGCACTTGCTCAACCTTGGTAACTATGTTTCGGTGCGGGTATTGGCAGGGATCCATTGGGGCCCTAGGGAGCTTTGCCGCACCCGGACCATAAAAGGCTGTGAGACTCGAAAGGATTGAGGTTGGGAGATATGGGCTTGATTGAAGGCTCCCTATAGAAGTAGCTTCTTACTTTCCTTTCAGTAACGTAATTTATTATCCCTGGTTTGTAATAATCTGTAAATAAATATGTGGGGCTGGATAGTAATTATGGGAGGGGATTATGCATGCTTAGATTATTGTGGGTAGAAATCATGACTATAGGATTTATTCACCTATGTGTTCAATAGTATCATGCTTAGGACATGCATACCATGCATTAGAAACCCTGTTTAGGTTGTTTACTTCAGCATCTCTGCTATTGTCATGTTTATTTAAAAATCCTGCTCACGGCTAATAACTGTAATAAAATATGTCGTAATGATACTACTTCTTCATTTGCATCTAGAAATCATGCTTCAGGACTCATAATCAATGTGTGCTTAATCAGTACGCACGCCTAGGAAAACCTTAGTCCTAATACTTATTAAAACCAAAATAAATTGTTTTGTGTGTTGCCTGTATTAAAAGGTGGTCTTTAACCAATCAGTCCTTTTTCTGAAATCCCTAAGACTTTGCTTTTTGTTACCATCCTCAACTCATGCTTTGCCTATAAATTTCTGAATTTTAAAAACATTCACCCTTTTTCGAAATACATACAAATCATTCTGTTTATTTAAGTCCTTGCTCTACTTTCAAAATTACTGGTTTCTAAAGTTATTCATTCATTTTTTTACTAAAATTCATCTAAACCGCTGACTCCTGCTATATTTTTGAACTACTACATTTCCAAAATCAGTCACCAATTTTTGCAAATCTCTCTGTTTATTTTTAATCCTGTTTTGTCTTCAAACTACTCTGTTTTATTCCTGCTTTATTACTGAGTTATTTTCAAAATATTCCCTTTGCTAAAAGCTCGTTGAAACCTGATGTTTTAACACACAAATCTCATGTTTTAAGTTCTGACCTTGAGACCCTTATTGTGTTTGAGACGTGCTATTTATGTGTGTATTTGTGGAGGGATATATGAGCCCCCTAATTGTCTATGTGAATCCTTTATGTGCAAGTCCTAACTGTTTTTCTACTTGTCGCCTAGAGTTTATCCTTTAAAACTTAAGGGTTCAGCCTAGTAACCACCTTGTAGGATTAGTAGTCCTAAACACCCTCCAGGACTTATAGTATGGGACGGGTAATAGCATGCAATAAGCTTTCGTGACCAGCACGCGCTTCTAACCTCTACGGGTGGAAAGGGTAGAATACGAATATGATGACCGGTGTGCTAATACCACATATAGCTCCTCTTCGAGGAGTGATTACCGGGTATTGCATTGATGTGATCCGTATTACTTTAAACCTAGGAAAATTCTTTACAAATGTTTTACTCTGATGTTTTCCCAAAAACCTTTAAGGATTTTCATACTTGTTTGAAATCCCCTCTTATATGAACCTTACTTGCTATTTGTTTACCATCCAAATTCACAAAACTTCTTGGCTGGGACCCACAGTTGTGGATCTTGAGGGGTGCCTAACACCTTCCGCTTAGGATAAATTCAAGCCCTTACCCAATCTCTGGTAATGCAAAGAAGTTCATGAGTTATCTACTCTAGGTGCCCTAACACACCACAAAATCGTTAGGTGGCGACTCTTCCTTTAAGGAGTTTTCCAGAATGTCATAAAACTGATATCTCCATTCCTGACCAGTACGAGGAAAAAGAGGGTCGCGACAAATGCTTTTTATTATTCCGCAACAGTAATAGTTGGAACACCAAGAAGATCTAGGTTCGTCTACTGAGAGAGCACTCAAAAATTGGGTACCACACAAAGTTGCCTATCTTCTTGTGTGGTATTGAAGTCTAAAACATCAGTTACTTTAATTATTCTTGTTCTTTAATGTTTTCAAACGGATTAGGGAACCTTAGGACTCTCCATTAACTCCGAATTAATTTTGGAAAAGATGATTTGGGGTTGGGAAAGATTAATTAACAAGAACTTGAGGCTTTAGCCCTCATTTTATAGATCCTACCTAGGGATAGGATAGAACTACTTGTAGCCATATCCGGGTGTGCTTAACCTCTTGACTGTGTTTGGAATAATTGAAATAGGAGGCATTATTATTCTTTGGAAAAAGCTAATTTAGAATTATTAGCCATGGCTAATTAACATAAACTCGCTCATATTTGTAAAATCGTGAAATAGATTGGATCGTTACTTGAGTGTAATTTCCGATGTATTAATACTTGTGGCCATTGGTCATTTTACTTGCTTTCTAGGTTAGTTTATATTTTCACATTTAGTTATAAACATTTTCAAAATCAAAATCTATTTGTTTGGCAGTGTGCTATAAGTGATAATTCTCTAACACTCCTAATCGCCTGCATATTGTTCTCTGTGGGATTCGACCCCAACCTTGTTGGGTTGTTATATTTGAAAATAGACCGCTTACACTATTTTAAGGTGTAATTTGAGCGTATCAAATTTTTGCGTCGTTGCCGGGCAACAATTGGCATACTTTTGGTTGTTTGAGAAGTAATCATAAGTACTTTGATTCAAACTTGTGAATATTTGTGTAATTATTTTTCTTGTTTATTTTCTTAATTTTTCATTAAAAAAATGGCATCATAAAGAAAATTTGTCGGATGGTAGTTGTTCATACTTTGATGACCCTTGTCCTTATTGTGGAGGACCACACTCGTGGAAAAATTGCTTAAATTCTCCCGGGGATGGATTGTGCGCACAATCTCAAACCCATGAGTGGAGTATTTGTGATAGGTGTGGTCACCAAAATGGTCATTGGTATGATTGTGCATATTTGTCCCTCCCTTCCCCAAGCCCCCACTATGATGATTCTGCTTTTTGTGATGGAAATTTTAGGGGTGAAGAAGTGGATGGAAGTGTGTATGGTAGAAATGGAGAGTTCAAGCTCATGTTGGACTGCTTACTTGAAGAAGGTGTAACGACTCGACCGGTCGTTTTACGTTATCGGAACCCGTTCCCCTAAATGAAACTTCCCATAGCGGCTTTTCGTGATTTATGACTTGCGAGGACTGGTGGTGCGATTCGTAGGTGTTTAGAGTGCAATAGGAACAATTGGTTCCTTAAAGTTGGCCTTTAAGGCCAAGTTTGACTTCGGTCAACATTTTAGGTAAACGACCTTGGATTTGAGCTTCGTTGGTTCTGGTAGCTTCGTGTGATGATTTCGGACTTCGGCATATGTTCGGATTGGGTTTCTGATGCCCTGGGGTATTTCGGTGCCCAATATTGAAATAAGAGGTTCTGTAAGTTAATATTTTGGTTTGGTATGTGTTTTTGTGTTATCGAGGTTACCGAGAATAGTTTCGTTATCTTAATTATGAGTTTCCTGCAAAATTTGAGGTCATTCCGAGTTGTATAGGCCGTTCGGCGCGTTGTAAGGGAAGTCTAGAAAACTTAAAGTTCCTAAGTTTGGTTCTTGGGGTTTGGGGAACGTGATTTTGAGTTTAAGCGTTGTTTTGGGTGTTTCAAAGGCTCGAGCGAGTCTGTATTATGATTTGGGACTCGTTGGTATATTGGGACTAGGGCTCGAGTGGGCCCAGGTGCCTTCCAGGCACCAAGCGGGGCTAAAAACCAGCAAAACATAGCTGTTGGTGCACCTGTTCTGGTGTGACCACAGGTGTGCTTTCCTAGTCGCAGGTGCGGGACCGCTCTTGTGGTCCCCAGCATCGCATGTGCGATCATCCAATGGCCTGCCCAATTATAGCAGGTGCGGTCTCCACTCTGCAGGTGAGGGCCATGGCTCCCCAGCCCATCTCCACAGGCGTGAGATTTTTGTCGCAGGTGCGGTTCCCGAGCTGCAGGAGCAAAATCACTGTTGAGGCAGTGTGTTTTATATACGGGTTTTGAACCCATTTTCTCACTTTTCTTCTTCTTCCTTGGGCGATTGTCCTCCATTATTAAGGGCTAACGACCTGGTCTTCTAAGGTAAGTGAACTCTACTTAAAATTTTGCTTCATGCATGGATTCCTAGATTAATTAACTACACAAAATAGTGAAAAAATCAAGAATTTGGGTAGTAACCTAGAACTTGTAATAATTTAAGAATTTTCTGTGAATTGGCCATGAAATCAAGTATGAATCGTATATTAATGATCCTTAGTCTTGGGGTGTGTGTTCCCTTCGAGAATTATCAGAATCCGAGCGTGCGGGCCCGGGGTTGGATTTTGGGAATATCTCAAGAACGTTGAATTTTGGAAAAATCAGGATAATTTCCATATTTTTAGCATGCATTGATGTTATTATACCATATTTTCCTAGTTGTGAGTCCTCGGGTGTAGAGTTCGGAGATTCGGGCACATCCTTGATCTGAGGGGAGGTTCCATCACGAGGTGAGTCTCCTTTCAAACCTTGTAAGGGGGAATTGTCCCCCTTGGTGATTTAAATGCTATGTGTGATAATTTGTGGGGTGCTACGCACGTACAAAGTGACGAGAGTCCGTACGTAGCGACTATTTCTATTAGGTCCGGATAGTTAGGCTTGCAACATGCCTTGTGTATTTATTGATATGAACTATATGCGTGCTGAATTTACATTTCATATTACTTACATTCCTGGAGTTATGAAATTCGAGAAAAACTTGTAAGAAATTTGATTATGGAAAGGCATTCTCTGTTAAAAAGGAATGATGTATGTGCATGCGACCGGTTCGCAAATTGTATTCCACGAGCGGAGTGTGATATCCCCCATTCTAGTGACAGGCACACTTTTGGGACGAGCCGATCAATCCTTCGGCAGTGTGCAAAGAGATTGAGAGATGCACTTTTGGAACGGGCCGATCGATCCCTCGGTAGTGCATGGAGAGATTGAGAGACGCACTTTTGGGACGGGCCCATTGATTCTTCAGCCGTGAATAGAGAGGTTGAGAAATGCACTTTTGGGATGGGCCGATCAATCCTTTGGCAGTGCATAGAGAGCTTGTGAGGTGCACTTTTGGGATAGGTCGATCGATCCTTCGGTAGTGCACGAGCGTGACTATCCTGTGACTCCGGCCGGTTGTCCTCACCCTGCATGCGTATGCTTTATTTGTTATTTAATTTTATAAAATTGATCTGACAGCTATTTCAGAAAACGTGAAGTGGTAATTATTTTATTTATCCTTACTATTCTTCCTGGATTTCAGTATCTTACATATATATATATATACTTGTTGCTTCACTGCATTACATGCCTACTGTTTTTATTACATTCTGTTGATTTATATTGTTGGACCTTAGTGAGTGTCATGTCGACTTCTCGGCACTACCTCTTCGAAATTAGGTGGGATACTCACTGGGTACATATATATATTTATGTTCTTAGGCTTCACTTCTGTACTTAACTGTACAGGTTCTGAGGCTGGTGTTTCTAGTTATCCGACCGGAGCTTGACATGATCCGGACCTGACTCCATGATGAGCTGACTCCCCTGGCGATTCCCAGCTATCCTATGGAGTTGTCTTTTATTTACGTCTGTCGATATCCTTTCGGACAGTAGTACCTTTTGTATCATCTTTTGTATATTCTACTAGTCACATATTGACTTGTGACACTAGTTCCTGCCACACACTTAGTAAATTCTATTTTCGGGACTCTATATATATATATATATATATATATATTTGTGTGTAATGGATCACGCTCAATTTGGCTGTATGTATTTAAATTGGAAAATGCTTCCGCTTCTATTTTAAATGGGTTAAGTGTAAAACTTTAGGAAACATGTGGGGCCGATATGTTAATAAAGAAAACTTCACTAGTAAACAACCGTTGGCTTGCTTGACCCCGGTATTGGGCACCATCACGACCCGCATGGGATTTTGGGTCGTGACAGCATGGTATCTGAGCACTAGGTTCACGTAAGTCTCACGTGTCACGGGCGAACCCAGTAGAGTCTTGCAGATCGGTACGGAGACGTCTGTACTTATCTTCAGGAAGCTACAGGGTGTTAGGAAACCTATATTTGTTCTTACTCTATCGCGCAACCTATGATTTACTAAATTCATTCTTCTATTCTCTCACAGATGGTGAGGACGCGTGCATATCATGTTCCTGATCCGGGAAAGGGTGATGCCCCCGCTGCCCGAGGCCGTGGTAGGGGCATGGGTAGGGCATCTGCCCGTGGTAGGGGACGAGGGCGTCCCAGAGCTATACTGGTCCCGCAACCAGAGGACCCTATATTAGAGGAGTAGGATGAGGTGCCTTCAGCAGATCCGACACCCGTTGACTTTATGAAAGCGCTAAGGTTCCAAGCAGCCATGGGTCTTATGATGAGATTCATGAACACCATGTCCCAGGCTGGTTTATTTCTAGCAGATCCTGTCACTTCACAGGCAGGACGGGGAGCCCAGACCCTACTGCCCAGGTCGCAGGACCGACAATAGCATTACATCCCACCCCAGGTACACTGCCCATGGATGATACCCAACCTGTAGCGGGAACACCAGAGCCCAGACCAGTTGGGGTGGCGACCAACATAAGATGTTAGACAGATGGACCCGCTTACGCCCTCCAGTCTTCGGGGGTGACCGAGGTGAGAATGCCTAGTATTTCATTGATAGGTGTAGAGATAGACTGCACAACATGGGAATTCTCGCGTCCCATGAAGTGGATTTCACTGCATTCCAGTTAGAGGGCAGAGCTCGCAGGTGGTGGCAGTCTTATATTCTCAGCAGGCCAGCCGATTCTCCTACTATCACTTAGGAGCAGTTCACAGATGTTCTTGGATAGATATATTCCACCATTTAAGAGGGAAGAGATGAGGGGTCAGTTTGAGCGGTTAGAGCAGGGGCATATGTTCGTGACAGATTATGAGGCCAGATTTTCGGAGCCGTCACGCCATGCTCTTACGATATTACCCACTAATGCTGAGAGAGTTCGGAGGTTTGTAGCAGGGTTGCATCTAGGTATTAGATCCACCATGGCTCGAGAAGTGGAGATAGGTACCCCTTATCAGCTCGTTGTGGAGATTGCTCGCAGGATCGAGGGTTACCGGTTGCGGAGCAGGAAGCAGGATCAGCAGGACAAGAGGGCTGTGTTCTCAGGGGATTTCAGAGGCGCCCCAGTTAGGGGTAGGGGCCAGCATAGTAGTGGTCAGCCCAGCAGGCCTTTATACTCAACACCTTTACCACCTTATCGAGGTGTTCCAGCGAGGCCTCATTTCAGTGCCATGCCGGAGCTTTCTTACCGACCTCCAGCCATTCAGAGTTCATATAGTGGTCATTCCATCATCAAAGATCCTACGATCCTTATTTTAGTGTTATGCCTGAGGGCTCTCATCGCCCTCCGGCCCTTCAGGTATCTGCCTTGGGGCAGCAGACTGTACCACCTGGATAATGTTGTGAGTGTGGAGAGCCAGGTCACATGAGGAGGTAGTGTCCGCAGTAGCGGAGCAAGGTCATGCAGTAGAGCTATCAGTCGATGGGTCAGGCACCAGCAGTCTGGCCACATAGAGGCGGAGGATAGGCCGACAGAGGTCTTCCTAGAGGTTGAGGACAGTCAGGGGGAGGTCAGGCATCTCCTATTAACTCTGGTGGGGCTCAGACAACAGGTGCTCCAGCCAGGTTTTATGCTATTCCGGCCAGATCAGATGTAGTGGCCTCAGACGTCAAGATCACATGTATTATCTCAGTATGTGGTAGAGAGGCTTCAATATTGTTTGATCCAGGATCCACTTATTCATATGTTTCAGCCTTATTTGCTCCTTTTCTGGATGTCTCTCGAGAGTCTTTGGGATCTCCTATATATTTGTCCACTCCTGTGGGCGACTCTGTGGTGGTAGATCGGGTGCATTGGTCTTGTGTGATCACCTTCTTTGAGTTCGAGACCAGAGCTGACCTTTTATTGCTTGACATGGTTGATTTTGAAGTTATTCTAGGCATGGACTGGCTATCTCCTAATCATGTCGTGCTTGATTGACATGCCAAGAAAGTTACTTTAGCCATGCCCGAGTCACCTAGGCTGGAGTGGAGGGGTTCTTTAGTTAGCTCAGCAAGCCGAGTTATTTCATTCCTGAAGGCTCGACATATGGTCGAGAAAGGTTTTCTAGCCTATTTTGCTTATGTGCGGGAAACCACCATCGAGTCTCCGACAATTGATTCCGTGCCAGTTGTTCGAGAGTATGCTAATGTATTTCCTTCGGATATTCTGGGCATGCCTCCGGACCGTGATATTGACTTATGCATTGATTTAGCTCCAAGCACCCAACCTATATCCATCCCTCCGTATCGTATGGCTCCGTAAGAGTTGAAGGAGCAACTTTAGGAGTTGTTAGCTAAGGGATTCATCAGATCGAGTGTGTCACTGTGGGGTGCTCCAGATATATTAGTGAAAAAGAAGGACGTGTCTATGTGGATGTGTATTGACTACCACCAGTTGAACAAGGTTACCATTAAGAACAAGTATGCCTTGTCACGCATAGATTATTTGTTTGACCAGTTGCAGGGTGCTCGTGTGTTTTCTAAGATTGATTTGAGATCAGGGTATCATCAGTTGAGGATTCGGGCTTCATATCTTCTGAAGACTGCTTTTCGTACGAGATATGGCCATTATGAGTTCATGGTGATGTCCTTTGGCTTGAGTAATTCCCCAGCAGCATTCATGGGCTTGATGAATAAAGTGTTCAGGCCGTATATTGATTCCTTCGTCATTGTCTTAATTGATGATATTTTGATTTAATCCCGTAGCCTAGGGGAGCACGAGCAACATTTGAGAGTTGTGCTCCATATTTTTCGAGAACAGAAGCTATATGCTAAGTTCTCCAAGTGTGAGGTTTGGTGTGATTCCGTGGAACTTTTGGGGAATGTGGTATCCGAAGAGGGTATCAAGGTTGATCCTCAAAAGATCGAGGAAGTTCAGAGTTGGTCGCATCCTACTTCAGCTACAAAGATTAGGAGGTTTTTGAGCCTAGCAGGTTATTATCGCCGATTTGTGGAGGGTTTCTCTTCTATTGCAACTCCATGCACTTGATTGAATCAGAAGTAAGCCCCATTTCGATAGTCTGACAAGCGTGAGGCGAGCTTCAGAAGCTCAAGACAGCATTGACCTCAGCGCCAGTTCTAGTATTGCCATCCGATTCTGGGATGTACACGGTATATTGTGATGCTTCACGAGTTGGATTGGGGTGCATGTTGATGCAGTAGGAGAGAGTTATTGCTTATGCTTCACGCCAGCTAAAGGTTCATGAGAAGAATTACCCTGTGCATGATTTTGAGTTGGCGGCGATTCTTCATGCTCTTAAGATTTGGAGGCACTATTTGTATGGAGTGTCCTGTGAGGTTTATACAGACCACCGTAGCTTTCAAAACTTATTCAAACAGAAGGATCTTAATTCGAGGCAGTGCAGATGGCTTGAGTTGTTGAAGGATTGTGATATCACCATTCTTTATCACCGGGGCAAGGCTAATATGGTGGCTGATGCTTTGAGCCGGAAGGCTGAGAGTATGGGTAGCTTGGCTTATATTGCAGTGGAGGAGAGACCTCTAGCCTTGGACATTCAGTCCTTGGCCAATCGCCTGGTGAGATTAGATCTTTCAGAGCCTTGTCGAGTTTTGGCATATGTGGTTGCTCAGTCTTCAATTATTGGGAGAGATTAAGGCCCGACAGTTCTATGACCCGTGCTTGACAGAGCTTCGGGAGACAATGGTTCAGGGTAGGGCCAAGGAGGTTACTGTTGGCGAGGATGGTGTTCTAAGACATCAGGGCCGCTTATGTGTCCTAATGTTGATGGCCTGAGGGAAAGGATTCTAGAGGAGGTACACAGTTCTCGGTATTCTTTTTACCCTAGTGCTACGAAGATGTATCATGATTTGAATCAGCATTACTGGTGAGGCAGATGAAGAAGGACATTGTGGAGTATCTGACTAGGTCCCTTAATTGCCAACAGGTTAAGTATGAGCACCAGAGGCCAGGAGGCCTACTTTAGCAAATGCCCATTCCTGAGTGGAAATGGGAGCGCATTGCTATGGACTTCGTGGTTGGGTTGCCTTGGACTTCGCGGAAGGTTGACACCGTTTGGGTCATTAAGGGTAGATTTACCAAATCGGTTCATATCATTCCAGTGGCTACTACATATTCATTTGAGAGGTTGGCCCAGATCTACATTTGGGAGATAGTCTGGTTGCATGGTGTGCCGATGTCCATTATATCAGATCGAGGTCCTCAGTTCACCTCGCACTTCTGGAGAGCATTGCATAGTGAGATGGGCACCCAGATAGACCTCAGCACAATATTTCACCCTCAGACTGATGGTCAGTCAGAGCGTACAATTTAGATATTGGAGGACATGCTCAGGGCATGTGTGATTAATTTCGGAGGTCAGTGGGACCAGTTCTTGCCTTTGGCCGAGTTTGCTTAAAATAATAGTTATCAGTCCAACATTGAGATGGCACCATTTGAGGCTTTGTATGGTCGACGATGTCGTTCTCCTATCGGGTGGTTTGAGCCTGGCGAGGCTGAGTTATATGACACCGACCTGGTGAGGGATGCCTTGGAGAAAGTGAAGTTGATTCAGGAGAGACTCCGTACAACACAGTCCAGACAGAAGAGTTACACAGATCAGAGGGCGCGTGATGTATCATTTATGGAGGGTGATAGAGTCCTGTTAAAAGTCTCGCCCATGAAGGTTGTTATGAGGTTTGGGAAGAAGGGCAAGCTGAGCCCAGGATTTATAGGTCCATTCGAGGTGTTGAGGTGGGTTGGGGAGGTTGCTTATGAGCTGGCCTTGCCTCCTAGTTTATCAGGAGTTCACCCAGTTTTTCGTGTATCCATGCTCCGGAGGTACCACGCCGATTTCTCTCATGTGGTCGATTTCAGCACTATTCAATTGGATGAGAGGTTGCGCTACGAGGAGGATCCAGTTGCTATTATTGATAGACATGTTTGCCAGTTGAGGTCCAAGAGAGTTTCTGCCGTAAAGGTCCAGTGGAGGGGCCAACCGGTTGAAAAGGTGACCTGGGAGTCCGAGGAGGACATGCGGAGCAAATATCCACACTAATTCAGCACTTCAGGTATGATTCTAGACCTATTCAAGGACGAACGTTTGTTTAAGAGGTGGAGCATGTAACAACCCGACCGGTCATTTTTCATTATCGGACCCCGTTCCCCTAAATGAAACGTCCCATAGCGGCTTTTCGTGATTTATGACTTGTGGGGACTAGTGGTGCGGGATTCGGAGGTGTTTAGAGTGCAATAGGAACAATTGGTTCCTTAAGGTTGGCCTTTAACGCCAAGTTTGACTTCGGTCAACATTTTGGGTAAACGACCTCGGAGTCGAGCTTCCTCGATTCCGGTAGCTTCGTGTGATGATTTCGGACTTGGGCGTATGTTCACATTAGGTTTTTGACGCCTCAGGGGCATTTCGGCGCCCAATATTGAAAAAAGAGATTCCTTAAGTTCATATTTTGGTTTGGGGCGTGTTTTTGTGTTATCAAGTTCTGAACTGAATTTCGAGACCGGGAATAGTTTTGTTATATTAATTATGACTTGCCTACAAAATTTGAGGTCATTCCGAGTTATGTAGGTCGGTTCGGCGCGTTGTGAGCGAAGTCTAGAAAACTTAAAGTTCCTAAGTTTGGTTCTTGGGGTTTGGGGTGTGATTTTTAATTTTAGCGTTGTTTTGGGTGTTCCAAAGGCTCGAGCGAGTCCGTATTATGATTTGGGACTCATCGGTATATTTGGACTAGGGCTCGGGTGGGCCCAGGTGTCTTCCGGGCACCTAGCGGGGCTAAAACCCAGCAAAACATAGCTGCTAGTGCACCTATTTTGGTGTGACCACAGGTGCTGTTGCCCAGTCGTAGGTGCGATCACCCAATGGCCTGGCCAATTATCGCAGGTGCTGAGTGCGGTCCCTGACCCGCAGGAGCGAAATCATTGTTTAGGTAGTGTATTTTATATACGGGTTTTAAACCCATTTTCTCGCTTTCCTTCTTCTTCCTTGGGCGATTTTCCTCCATTGTTAAGGGCTAACGACCTTGTCTTCTAAGGTAAGTGAACTCTACTCCAAATTTAGCTTTGTGCATTGATTCCTAGCTTAATTAACTACATAAAATAGTGCAAAATCAAGAATTTGGGTAGTAACCTAGAACTTGTAATAATTTGAGAATTTTCTGTGAATTGTCCATGAAGTCAAGTAAGAATCGTATATTAATTATCCTTAGGCTTTGGGTGAGTGTTCCCTTCGAGAATTATCGGAATCCGAGCGCGCATGCCCAGGGTTGGATTTTGGGAATTTCTCAAGAACGTTTTTAAATTTTGGAAAAATAAGGATAATTTCCTATTTTTAGCATGCATTGATGTTATTATACCATATTTGGCTAGTTGCGAGTGCTTGGGTGTAGAGTTCGAAGATTTGGGCGCTTCCTTGATCCGAGGGGTGGTTCCGTCACGAGGCGAGTATCCTTTATAACCTTGTAAGGGGGAATTGTCCCCCTAGGTGATTTAAATGCGATATGTGATAATTTGTGGGGGCTACACACGTACAAAGTGAAGAGAGTCCGTACGTAGCGACTATTTCTATTATATGCGGGTAGTTAGCTCACATCATGCCTCGTGTATTTATTGATATGAACTATATGCGTGCTGAATTTACATTTCATATTTTTTACATTCCTGAAGTTTTGAAATTTAAGAAAACCTTGTAAGAAATTTGATTATGGAAACGCATTCTCTGTTAAAAAGGAATGATGTATGTGCATGAGACCGCTTCGCAAATTGTATTCCGCGAGCGGAGTGTGATTTCCCACACTTTATTGAGAGGCTCACTTTTGGGATGTGCCGATCGATCCTTCGGCAGTGCGCAGAGAGATTGAGAGATGCATTTTTGGGACGTGCTGATCGATCCCTCGGCAGCACATGGAGAGATTGAGAGACGCACTTTTGGGATGGGCCGATCGATCCTGCGGCAATGCGTAGAGAGGTTGAGAGATGCACTTTTGCGACGGGCTGATCAATCCTTCGGCAGTGCATAGGGAGCTTGTGAGGTGCACTTTTGGGACGGGCCAATCGATCCTTCGGCAGTGCACGAGTGTGACTATCCCGTGACTCCGGCCGGTTGTCCTCACCATGCATGCGTATGCTTTATTTGTTATTAAATTTAATGAAATTGATCTGACAGATATTTGGGAAAAATTGTAGTGGCAATTGTGTTATTTATCCTCAGTATTCTTCCGGGATTTCAGTATCTTACATATATATATATATATACTTGTTGCTTCACTGCCTTACATGCCTACTGTTTTTATTACATTCTATTGATTTATACTATTGGACCTTAGTGAGTGTCATGTCGACTTCTCGTCTCTAACTCTTCGAGGTTAGGCAGGATACACACTGGGTACATATATATATTTATGTACTCAGGCTGCACTTTTGTAGTTAACTGTACATGTTCTAGGGCTGGTGTTTCTAGTTATCCGACCGGAGCTTGACATGATCCGGACCTGACTCCACGATGAGATGCCTCCCCTGGCGATTCCCAGCTATGCTATGGAGTTGTCTTTTGTTTACTTCTGTCTATATCCTTTCAGACAGTAGTACCTTTTGTATCATCTTTTGTATATTCTACTAGTCGCCTATTGACTTGTGACACTAGTTCCTGGCACACACTTAGTAGATTCTATTTTTGTGACTGTATATATATATATATATATATATGTGTGTGTGTGTGTAATGGATCACGCTCATTTTGGCTGTTTGTATTTAAATTGAAAAATGCTTTTGCTTATATTTTAAATGGGTTAAGTGTAAAACTCTGGGAAACATGTGGGGTTGGTATGTTAATAAAGAAAACTTCACTAGTAAGCAATTGTTGGCTTGCCTGACCCCGGTATTGGGCGCCATCACGACCCGCGTGGGATTTTGGGTCGTGACAGAAGGCAACATTAGAAAAATGCCTTGGATGAACTTTTGGAGAATAGTCTCCAAAATGATTTGGCACTTGAAAGGTTGCACTCACAAATGTATGCAATGATTGAAGCTTCAAGGGTTCAAAAAGACTTAAAGGTGAGTGATAGCCAAAAACCTTCCTTAGAGGTTGAAGTTAAAAATTCTTCCTTGGTACATGAACAAAACCAAGAAGAACTATCAAATGCTCAAAATGAGAGGATGATGCTCATGTTTGAGGCCATTCTTGAAAATGGGGAAAAGAATAAATTTGCACTCGAGGAATTGAAACATGATGTGACTCAAAATGATGAGCACATCCGCATTTTGGAAGATCAAATGCAAGAATTGATGGAGGCTCATTATGCCTCTCAAGTTGAGAGTGTGGATGGAAGCCAGTAAGAGTCCAATTCCGAGGGTGAGAGTGAGCCTTACTTTGAGGAATCAATCCTTGAACATCTGCCAACCGACTCCATGATTGTTAGTGATGCCGAGAAAAATATGGAATTAGATTCAACCGGGGTGATTGATAATTTGGTTGAAATTGACTCTATTCTGAGGGAAAAGGAGGATGTCAAAATCCGGCAAAAATTGCAAGTTGGAGGTTTGAAGGAACACTCAAAGCATTTTTCAACATTGGAATTGTGTGGTGATACGGAAGTTGAACTACACGGATCAATGAGTTATTGCGAGGAGGAAAAATTCATACCATACATCTTACAAGTTTAGGAAACAAGAAAGCAAAATTACATACCTCACATGAAAGCCAAGAAGTGCAAAATAAAAAATTTGAAGATTGGCTCGATCATCTACTCACCATCCCCCACCGCCCGTGGTCACAAGCTTGATTCCAATCTAGGTTCCCAGTTCATATTGTCAACGTGGCGAGAAAAGTGGTAAAGTTGACGTGCGTCATGCCACGACATTAAATGCGGCGCTTGGTGGGAGGCAACCTATCGTTTTTCAAATTTTTTATTTTTTGGTCATTTTTGGAATTTTCTTTTTTAGAATAGCTTATTATATTTTTTCTAACCAATCCGCCAAGTTTCAGAATTTTCGGAGTTGATTTGAGCAGGTCGTCAGGGAGACCGGGTGGCTAAAAATAGTGCAGGAGGAGAAAATATTCTACTGGGAAAACATTCTGCTCAACCCTGCGATGCCTCATGTCAAAAATGCTATTGCAGAGTTGAATTTGCGAGCAAAAATGCGATCGCAAAAATTTCAAGCTTTTTGGTGCTGAGCCTAGGGATTCCGCACCTGCGGTCAAGCTTCCGCAAATGCGGTTACTGATGCGCAGGTGCACACTTTCACATAGGTGTGGTTGGATTCTCGTAGGTGCGCATCCGCAGGTGCAGATAACCAGCTAAATTCTCAAATTCTATCCCCAGATGCAGATGATGATGACGAAGAGAGTTCTCAGCAGCATTGACCAGCCTCTTCTCTTGCAGCCTACTCGTATGATGCAAACCTCAGGGATACCCTCAAACTATGCTTTTTTAATTTGATGTTAGGCATTGGGGACACTGCAATATTTCTAGTTGGGAGTGGCTTTTGTGCATTGTATCTATTATGACTTTGTTTATGACATTGTTATGTGCCCTTGCCAGGCTTCTTTATTATGTATGGATATTATGTGCCCTTGCTGGGCTTATTGTGGATTATGTCAATGTTTTTTTTTCTAAGCTTGGTGTGATTAGTTTTTATTTTTCTTGTATCATTTATTTTCTTTAGTAGTTACTTCTATCTTAGTTTTTAGTTGTTATTAGTAGTTTTGTTCTTTAATTTTTATTTCCTTAATAATACATCCTTGGATTTTCTTCATGCTACTGTTGTTTCCAATGAAGCATTTTTTAACTGAACCAGGTGACTTGTTCCTATGATAGATGGTATGACAACTTTCTTAAGGGAATTAGTCTTGTTTTGCTAGGAAGAGACTTTTGGGTTATTTGGTACTAAAGAAATTATCCTTTTGTATGTGAAATGTAAATTAAGAATACCCCTTAAAATTTTGGTTTTGAAGTAAAACAAGTAAATTGCATGGTGAAGAGTAATCTTTGTGATAAGATTTTGGCTCTTTTAGTAACTTGCGACTCACTAGTTTGAAAAAAATATTGATGTAGACTCCTGTTGGAAAGTGAAATAGATCCGTCTTGATTAATTCATGTGCCATGTATGTTAATGTTTGTATAAATAAATCTAGTGTTCACCTCTATCATCTATAACTTGTCCGATTGGTTTTTCAATGCTAATGATAATTATGTTTGGATGGAGAAATGACCTTAGGCATTATTTGTGTTATTTGAAAACCCCCTTAGTCTTTTCGAGCCACCATTGTATAGATATTGTCACTAGTTACCCGATTTGAGCCTTTAACCTTTTCCTTGGCCACCTCATTACAAACCTTCCCCTTTTGCAAAATAATTTCCTTTTTTGAACCCGTCCCTCCTTGAATATTGAGAATAAGGCAAAAAGCCTAAGTTTGGGGTGTGGTGAAAAAGTGAAATTGGTAAGGTTGTAGATTGAGTGTAGGAGCCTATACCTCAAAGTGTTCACATGAAATTACTCAAGCTCCAAAGGAAAAAAAAATTTAAAAAAAAAGTGAGAGAAAAAGAAAAGAAAAAGAAATATTTGTATATATATCAATATGGATCCTTGATAAAAAATTGGAGAGGTACTTAAAATGGTTCGATGTTGGTAACTAGGAGCCAAGGAGGGCTATGTGGTTTGAAAAGAAACAAAGGGCAACAAGAAAGAAAAATGTGAGTAGTGTTCAAGGAGGGTGTAGTCACTTGTACCCAAATGTTTATCCAACTCGTCCCTAAGCCTACATTACAAGCTTACAAAGTCCTTATGGGATCTCCAATTGAATGTTCTTGAAAAGGCGATGATTTAAAATAAGGGCAAGCCTATGGCATTATATGTTGTAACACTTGAAATTCTTTGTGAGTGTGAGTGTCTTTGTAAATATGTCCCTTTTTGTTGTAATTGTAAATATTGTGAGTTGGGACTTTCTTTCTCTCTTGTGAGGGCACATAAACTAGAATTGATCGGTGAAATTGATATATTCGGAAATGAACGAGTTGAGCATTTGTAGTAGACTAGTGTTGCTGAGTCACTTCTTGAGGCTTATTCTTTTCACTTGGTTATTCTTTTAAACTTCCTTGCACTTCTTGAAGTTGTTTTTAAATGAGGGAGTTATTCGAGTAAGATGCATACTTGAGCCTAATTATCAAATCCATATGTATAATGCTTTGTTGGAGAATGTGCCTTGTAAATAAGAGCAATGCAACTTGTGTTTGAAATGGTAAAACCTCATCGATTTATTAGTTTTTGATTTGCTTGTGGAAAAGCAAAAGCTCTAAGTTGGGGGTATTTATGAGTGGTGATTTTACCACTCATATTGGCCTCTTTTCGTTAGATTTTGCATCATTCAATGATAACCTGAGGTCGTTTATAGTGTGTAATTGCTCGAATTTCAGGGAAATGATGCCATGAAGTGGTTGGTGTTGAATTGGAGTGAAGTTTAACAAAAAGTGATGAAAAATGTGCAGAAGCTCCAGTGATTCCGCACCTGCGGATTCTGGGCCTCTGGTGCGACCTCGCACGTGCGAAGAAGAGCTAGAGTGGAATGAAACCGCATCTGCGATGTAATCCCCGCACCTGTTGAACCGCATGTGCGACCTTTTGTCCGCATCTATGGAAATGTCTAAATATATCAAGACTCGCACATGCGTTTGGATTTCCGCTCCTTTGGAACTGCAAATGCGAAGATTCTTCCGCAGGTGCTGTCAACGGGCATCGGTACTGTACATAATTGTAAAATCACATTTTCTTATTCCGCACCCTCATATACTCGACCTAGCAGATCTTTTGGCATATCCTTGGCATTGTAAAATACATTTTTGAGTAGAGAAAAAGAGAGAAAACAGTTGTGGAAGCTAGGGTTTGCACACACACTTGGGATTTGAAGATTTCAACCTTGTGGTTAAGGATTTCTTACCCTTTTATGTTTGTTTCTTCATTTTCCTTGATTTGCATTGAATATTTAAGTGTGTAGTATTTATTTCCAACACTAATTCTTATTTATGGGAATATTCATATTTAAAGTGTGGATTAAATACCTTGTTGTGCTTATGTATTGAATGATTTTTATATATTTATGAAGTCAGTTATTGTTACTTTAATTATTCTTGTTCTTTAATGTTTCCAAAGGGATTAGCTAACCCTAGGACTCGCCCATTAACTCCGAATTTATTTTGGAAAAGATAATTTGGGGTTGGGAAAGATTAATTAACAAGAAATTGAGGCTTTAACCCTCATTTTATAGATTCTACCTAGGGATATGACTGAACGACTTATAGCCATATCCGGGTGTGCTTAATATCTTTATTGGGTTAGGAATAATTCAACTAGGAAATATTATTAATCTTTGGAAAAAGCTAATTTAGAATTATTATCCGTGGCTAATTAACATAAACTGGCTCATATTTTTAAAATCGTGAAATACATTGGATCGTTACTTGAGTGTAACTCCAAATGCATTCACACTTGTGGCCATTGATCATTTTACTTTCTTTATAGGTTAGTTTATATTTTCGCATTTAGTTATAAGAATTTTCAAAACCAAAATCTATTTGTTTGGCATTGCACGATAAGTGATAATTCTCTTACATTCCTAATCTCCTCCATATTGTTTTCTGTGGGATTCGACCCCAGCCTTGTTGGTTATTATATTTGACAATCGACCACTTACACTATTTTAAGGTGTAATTTGAGCGTATCAAAAGCGAAGGCTACTTAGGTTCCTTCCTTTGACCTCCCTAGTGTAAGCATTGCCCGGGGTTCATGTGAGACCATTGTCAACTCTAACACACTAGGACTTGGTCCCTAGTCTTTCCCTGAATTGTTTCTGATCAACCTCCCTAGTGTGAGAACTACCCTGGGTTCGTGAAGCCCTTGGGAACTCTAACACACTAGGGTCCTGGGTTTCTATATGATCAGCCTTGATATATGTCCAATTGGTGAATCTCTCAACAACTGGTTATTTGTATTTATGAGCATGAGATTTTTGAGGTGTTGTGATTTGAAGTCTTGTCATGTCCATGTGTATTTGTGCCTGCTATAGTCTCCCTATAGTTATATCTATTCTCTAATTTACTACATTCAATTCTGCTCTGTAATAATTATTTGTAATAACAATTCTGGGGTGTTAGTGAAATAGGGAAGGGGTTCTTATTTTACATTTGCAATAAAGTTGGATGGAATCCTGCCTATAGGTTCGATGCAGGGTTGTTAAATGTTGTATGTTAGAAATCATGCCTATATGTACCTTATTATGTTCAGTCATCACATGCTAGCAGTCATGCCAATAGGTTTAACGTTTGGTTCAATGATGTTCTATTTTTGCTTGTCAGAGACCATGCCTATAGGAAATGGTACTGTCAAGATCCAATTTTCCCTCCGTTGGGTATCGTGATGGAACCTAGTTTTAGGGACTAGGTAAGCCTATCATTCATTGAATAACAATAGTAATAAAAAGAAAAAAAAACTAACAATTTCGATATGAAAACCCTTACATAATTTTACAATTTCCCAAAACGCGTAGTACAAGTCATAAGCTATACAGATTTTACTACAACTTCTAAATACAACTGCTTGAAAATGAGTAAGAGCAAATGAATAAAAGTAAGAAGGTGACCTCGAAGCCTGCAAGCGTAGAAGCAGGTTTACCTTGAGTCTTCTCGGTAATGATCCGCGCAACTACTAACTGTCAATACCTGGATTTGCTCAAAAATGTGCAGGAGTGTAATATGAGCACACCACAGCGGTGCCCGGTAAGTATCATGAATAACCTCAATGAAGTAGTGGCGAGAACTAATCAAGACACCCACTGGTCTAATAAACTAAACAGGCAAAAGTGTAGAAGTAACGAAACATGACATCTATCTAATGTATACACAATATGGCTAACAACATAACAATTACAATAATGAAAGAAATATGGCAAACAACAACGAAACACCATAATAATACATAGAAGGATGGACGGGAACACTGCCCAAGTCCGCAACCACAATACAATAAGGGCAAGTAGTAACTCAACACTGCAATAGTTTCCACATCAGGCCTTAGCCAACAACCCCAACAAATTAGTCAAAGTCTTCAAGTGTAAACTCTCACCCGTAAGCTTGTAAAATATAATCCTTTTAAATACGAATTCTTTTGAAATATACTTCCTTCGAATATAAAGTTTCAGATAGATATCCTTCAAACGTAGTTCTTTCAAGATAAAAGCTTTTCAAATATACTTCTCTAATTAAATGTCTTTCAAACATAGTTTTCTTCGAGATAAATGCTTTTCAAATATACTTTTCAAGTAAATGTCTTTCAAACATAGTTTATTCAAGATAAATGTTTTTGAATATATATATATATATATATATATATATATATATATATATATATATATATATATATATATATATATATATATATATATATATATGTATATATATTTATATATATTCCTTGAGTAAATATCCTTCAAGTATAGGTCACCCTGTGACACCTAGGCATAGAAGATTAACAGCTCCGAACACACACATATCAACATGGGAAATCTACCGGGATAGTGTCCCGTAGTAACGAATCAATTAAGCAGTACATGGGTATCTCCCGGAATAAGTCCATAGTCCAAAAATAAATACGAATTTCTTTGGGGATCTCCCGAAATACGTCCGTAGTCCCAAATAAATATGCAATGGTGGGGGATCTCCCAGAATACGTCCTGTAACGACCCGGCCGGTCGTTCCAAGAATTTTAGCCCCTTTTCCCCTATTTATGCTTTATCATTTGTTTCTTAGCCTATTTATGTTGTGCTGGGTCGGTTGGTTCAGGTTCGGCTTCTGAGTGGTCGTGGTGAGACCTGAGCTACTTAATCTCTTAAATTGGCTTAACAGTTGGAAAAGTCAAGTAAGAGTTGACTTATTGGTAAACGACTTCGGAATGTAAATTTTATGGCTTGGATAGATTCATTAGGTGATTTGGGACATAGGAGTGTGTTCGAATGTGGTTTTGACGTCCGGTGTAGAATTAGACTTGAATTGGCGAAATATAGTTTTTGGTAATTTTCGGTCGGCAACGAAAAATTAGCTATCAGAGTCAGAATGGAATTCTAGAAGATGGAACAGGTTCGTAGTGTCATTTTACATGTGTGTGCAAAATTTTAGGTCAATCGGACGTGTTTTGGATGGTTTCGACATCTTTGGCGAAATTTAGAAGTTTCAAAGTTCATATGCTTGAATTTGATGTGATTTTTTGTGTTTTTGCGTTGTTTTTGGTATTTTGAAGGTTCGAATAAGTTTGAATGAGGTTATGGGATATTGTGGCATATTTGGTTGAGGTCCCGAGGGCCTCGGGTGAGTTTCGTGTGGTTATCGGAGTGTGTTTGGCTTTAAAGAGACTATTTTTGCTACTGCAATTTTTGTTGTTGGTTTCCTTCTATGCGATTGCAAGAGTTGGGACGCGATCGCGTAGATTTCTTGAGGGCAGCTGCGAAATTTTTTCTATGCGATCACCATTTTGGATATGCAATCGCGAGGGACTGTCCAGTTAGCTAACGCGATCGTGTGGCTGAGGTCGCGATCACGAAGATGGATTTGGAGCAGTCGTATGGGGAAGGAATTTCACTACGCGCTCGCGTAGTAAGGTTCGCGATCGCATTGCTTTTGGAGCTTGTTAGCCGCAATCGCGTGTGTGTTTCTGTGATCACATACGGTAAGTTGGGGGCCAGTCCATTTTTTTGTGTTTTGCGATCCAAGAACGGGGGTTTTTGGCCATAACTCAAAAGACCACTAGAGAGCTCGAGAGAAGGAGGATTTGGAGGAGATTTTCAGTGGAGTTCTTGAGGTAGGTGTTCTTCGATCACATTTGGGTTAATTTCATGATTTAGCCTTGCTTTTTACCATGTAATTTGTGGAATTAAATTGGAAATTGGGGAAAAATGGGAGGAATAATTTAGAACTTCTTTTGATGATTTGAGTGGGCAATTGAGGTCGGATTTTGGTAAATTTTGTATGGGTAGATAGTGGGGGAATGAGGATTCTATTTTTGTGATTTTTACCGAATTCTGAGTTGTGGACCCGGGGCTGGGGTTTGGCCAATTTCGGGAATTGTCCCTAAAATTGGTAGTTTTCGATTGGGCCTTGTTTTTTAGCGTATATTGATGATGTTAATCTTGTTTTGGTTAGACTGGGAGCAGTCGGGAGCCGATTCGAGGAGCAAGAGCATCGCGAAGTAGTTTTAGACTCTTTTGGAGGTATGTAATGATTGTAACTCTAACCTGAGGGTATGAAATCCCGGTATTTTATATTGTTTTGGTAAATGATGTGACGCACATGCTAGGTGACGAGCGTGTGGGTATGCACCGATAGAGATTGTGACTTGGTCCGTCCCATAGCTACTTTTAAGCAGCATACTTGATTTGAAATCATAAAATGTCCTGTATTTTTTAGGCCTATATTATATTATGGGCAGTATGCCATGTTTGGGGCCTTATGCCTATCTGTTTAGACCGTTAGGGGTATTTTGATACTATTCTCACACTATTTTTGATAGAAAAATTAATGAACTCAGTCATGTTTATTAGTTGTTGCTATTGCACTTATCACACTGTTTTACGATACTGTGAGGTATTTTGGGCTGAGTCTCGTGTTGTCGAGATGAGTAGTCTGAGTGGCTTGTGAGGATGACTGAGTGAGGCCGAGAGCCGAGAGCCGAGAGCCGAGATTATGAGAATAGTTATGGGTCGGGCTGCACGCTGCAACATATATTATATGGATTGGTCTGCACGCCATAACACATGTATAATGGATCGGGCTGCACGCCGCAACAATATAATGATTGGGCTGTAGGAGCCCCTCAAGAGTCTGTACACCCCCAGTGAGCACAGTCGACTATATATATATATTGGATCGGGCTGCACGCCGCAACATATGTTATGTGGATCGGGCTGCGCGCCGCAGGAGATATTGTATGGATCGGGCTGCACGCTGCAATAGTTGAGTGGTTATCTGATTCTTGTTGAGTGCGAGTGTTTAGTATGAGCATGAAATACTGATAGTGGAGTCACGAGTGACTGAGATACCTTGTTATGGGAGATACTGTGCCCGGATGCTTTTCTCTCTCTTCTTTATCTAAGCCTTCTAATAAAAGTTGAATTACTGTTTTATGAAATCATGATTTATAAATGCCCATCACTACACTCAAGTTTTTAGTTACTTTGATTACTTACTGAGTTGGCGTACTTACGTTACTCCCTGCACCTCTATGTGCAGATCCAGGTAACAGACCATCTCGCTAGTTGATTTTCAGACGTGCTTGAAGGTTTTTTGCGGATCGAGGTAGCTGCTCAGCGTCCCCAAATTACCTCCTTTCCTTTCCTCAGTTCATAGTTTTGTCTTCCATGCTTCAGACTCTTGTAGTAGCAAAGTCACTTTATTATACATCGTATTTATTGTCATAGGTGCTCATGACAGTTGACTCCAAGTTTAAGGGTAGTGTATAAATTGTTTATTTCATTTTGCTGCTTTAATCTGCTTAAGTGAAATAATTTTTTTTTGTGAAAGATCGGTATAGTTTGGAAATTATGAAATATTATAATAGTATGTAATAGTTTGCTAGCCTAGTTCCATCATAGGCACCATCACGACCGGCTTAGGATTTGGGGTCATGACACTTCCGTAGCCCCAAAATAAATATGCTATACATAGGGAATCTTCTGAAATACGTCTGTAGTCCCAATTTAAATATGCAATACATAGGGATCTCCCGGAATATGTCCGTAGTCCCAATTTAAATATGCAATACCGGAGAATCTCCCAGAATACGTCCGTAGTCCCAATTTAAATATGCAATATAGGGGGATCTCCCGGAATACGTCTATAGTCCTAAAGTAAATATGCAATACATGGGGATCTCTCGGAATGCGTCCGTAGTCCCAAAGTAAATATGCAATACAGGGGGATTTCCCGAAATACGCATGTAGTCCCTATTAAAACATGTTGAGCAAAAAACAATGGAAACAATTATAGTATGGCAGAAAACTCGTACATCACCACAACAAGTACAAAGCAACAATGACAGTAATAAAAAGTATGGCGAGTAAATCACTACACGAACATCAAATCACAAGAAGTAGAAGAACTCGTTCACAAGGAATAACCACAATAAAGAATGCTAAATGTAAAGAGAACAACTTAACCAGGAAAAAACAAGGCGTAACAATGAATCTGCAATATTCAAGTCAACAATAAGAAGCCAACACAAGTCAAATAATTTCCAAGTAAGGACAAGTAGACTAAGATATAAGTTATCTAAACTCCTTATGAAGTTGAGCAATTATGAGAGATATTCAACAATTCAAATAAGGGTGAGCAGTAAAAGAAAATCCTAACTCCAATTAAGGCTACATAATTATAGGATGAGGTCATACTAATTTCAATTAAATAGGCAGTTTATGAAAAATATAGCATGACGGTAGAAGAGCTAAAACCTTTCATTAAGTCAATTAGGAGTCAAATAGGCAATAAAGGGAATCTTAGCAGCAAGTAATTCTAATCTAACCAGGTAGAGATGAAACTAGTAATCAGGAACGCAGTCTTAACAAATACAACTTCCTACACAGGGAATATAAGGACATAAGAATCAACATAGAACACTCAAATCCTAAGGGGTAATTCCCCCACATAAGGTTAGGCAAGATACTTACATTATAGACGACAACCTGGTACTCTTAAATGCACTTCTCGGGTGAAAAGGCCTCCGGACGGTTCAAATCCAACTAAAATAACTTTAAAGTACACATAAAACTTATAAGAAACTATTATGGATCTTAAACTCTAAATCATTAACAAAATCCAAAAATCGGCCTAAAATTTCGCCCCTGGGCCCGCACCTCGGAACCTGACAAATTTTACAAAACTCAAACACCCATTCCAATATGAGTTCAATCATACAAAAATTACCAAATTCCGATACCATTTCGTCCCTCAAATAATGATTTTTTCATTTTAGAAAATTTCTTCAAAAAACAAACATTTTCCTCCACCCAAAATAGGATTTAAAAGACAAAAACAAACATAAAATCATGGAATATATATAATTATAGGTGAAGAACACTTACCCCCTCGATTAGCTTGAAAATCCCCAAAAATCGCTCCCAAATACGAAGTCCAAAGCTCAAAATGTGAAGAAAAGGGCTAACCCTCATTTGTAAGAATTTGCCCAAGACATCCACACCCACGGCCACTTAGCAGCATCTGCGCAACCGCAGATCCGCGAGTCCAATCGTACTTGCGCCCTTTTTCTCTCCTGCGCCCGAGAAACCGCTCCTGCGGCAAACACACGTGCGCCCCAGTACTCCGCACCTGCGGAGGCTGCCTAGTCTGCTTTCTCTCGCACCTACGCATTTTTTTCCGCACCTGCAAAGCACGTACATGTGGTTCCCTATCCGCAGGTGCGGCCACACAAGAACAGCAACACCAGCTGCATTTTCAAACTTCTAACTTCCCGATAACCATCCAAAATCATCTCGAGCCCCTCGGGACCTCAACAAATTACACCAATAGGTCACGTATCAATACACAAACTTAGTCGAACCTTCGGAACACCCAAAACAATACCAAAACACCGAATTAACCCTGAATTCAAGCCTAAGGATTTCTAAACTTCCAAAATTCACCAGCGATGCCGAAATCAACCAAACAACGTCTGAGTGACCTGAAATTTTGTACACATGTCACAAATGATGCTATGAACCTATTCCAACTTCCAAAATTCTACTCCGACCCCGATATCACATTTTCCACTGCCGATCGGAAATTGCCAAATTTCTAATTTCGCCAATTCAAGCCTAAATCTACTACAGACCTCCAAAACACATTCCGGATGCGATCCTAAGCCAATACTCACCATACGAAGCTGCTGGCATCATCTGTATCTTGTTCTGGAGCCGTTTACACAAAAAGGCAAATTCCGGTAATATTCACTTCTTAAACTTCCATAACAAAAATTCTTCTTCCAATTCGACTCTTAATCTTCTGGTAACTGAATCCAACCATGCACGTAGGTCGATATACACAATGTGAATCTGCTCAAGACCTTGTGCCACCGAACAGAGCTTAAATTCCAAAAACGATCGGTCGGGTAATTATAGGTATGATTCAATATATGTGCAAAATCCTGTTTTATACTGTTCTATTCACGATTTATAGAAATCATGTAAATAGGATCTAAAATTGGAATAATTGTATAAAGCATGCTTATAGGTTTGAATCAATTTAATTATCATTTCCGCCCATTTATTCATATGTTCCCAACTACGGGGTTAGGCAAGCCAATATGAATTCTACTAGGTGTCACCCTACCCATATGATTAATTAAACCACTTTTTCAAAATTTTAAACATTTATTTACTGGATATTAGCCTGTGACATAAAAATAAGATATCTGATACATGAGTCAACAAATAAGCATATGTATGGAAATACAACCTAACAACCCAAATGTACGCACCTGTGTGCCAGGAACTAGTGTCACGAGAGTCGCAAGCAAATATCAGAATACACGAGAATAAATAAATATCTAAAATCCCATAGTCTGAATGAAATAGATAGGAAAATAACAAAAAGGAAACTCCAAGGTGCTGCAAGGAAATCGTCAAGGAGAGCAGCTCACCGTGAAGTATAACCAACCCTGGTCAATATCTACCACCGGACTGATGATCAAACGTACCAACCTCCGGACCTGTACATTCAAGTACAGAAGGAGAAGAAAGTGCAGCATGAGTACATACATAAATATGCACCCAGTGAGTATCCCGCCTAATCTCGAAGAAGTAGTGACGAGAAGTCGACTCCATACTCACTAAGGTCCAACAGTGATAAAGTAGGCAAGATGTAAGGAAAACAATAAGCATGAAAGACAAATAACCAAGTGCATCAATATTAAACATCAAACGACAATCAAAAAATCCACCCAGATTTGTAACCGCCGTGGCGTACGACCCGATCCCATCCTGTAATCCTTGCCGTAGTGTACGACCCGATCCCATCCTGAAATCCTTAATCCCACCGTGGCATACGACCCGCTCCAATAATACATACTCTCTCATCACTCTGCCGTGACGTACGACCCGATCCCATAATATAATCAATCGTCACTCTGTCGTGCGTACGACCCGATCCCATAATTAATCAATCATCACTCTGTCATGGTGTACGGCCCGATCCCATAATATAACCAATCATCACTCTGCCGTGGCATACGGCCCGATCCCATAATATAATCAATTATCACACTGCCGTGGCGTACGGCCCGATCCCCTACTGTGGCGTACGGCCCGATACCATCCTGTGATCACTCTTATCACACTCAAATCAAGCCAGGCATCATCACGTTCAAAGCCAACAATACCAATTAGTCAAGAATACAAGTCATAGTTAGGCTACAATAGGAAAAAAAACAATGAATATGATGTGTCCTAACTACCCGGACGAAGTAGTAATAGCCACTACATACGGACTCTCGTCACTTGGTGCGTATGCAGCCCCCAAACAAGATCACATAGCAATCAAGGTTACCTAGAGGGACAATTTCCCACTCACGAGGTTAGAAAGGAGACTCACCTCGATAAAAGCACTCCTCGGACCAAGGACCGGATCAAAAGATGCACCCGAACTCCGAAACTACTCCTGACGGCCCACAACAAGCCAAACATGATGTAATTGGAAGCCGCACAAGCGGTAACGCTCATGCGGAAGATTGGTCGCGCCTGCAATGGGGGTCGCATCTCCGTAGGGGAAGTCCGCACCAGCGATCGCACCAGCTGATGTGCACCAGTAGTGATTTTTGCTGGTTTTTGGCCTTGCGCGGGGTCCGGGAGGCACCCGGGCCCACCCGAGCCCCTGTCAAAATATACCAACCAGTCCCAAATCAATATACATACTTTCTCGAGCCTAAAGATCACTCATAACATTGCTAAAACTGAAAATCACTCTCCAAAACCCCCTTGAATCAAATTAAGAACATAAGAAATTCTACAATTCACCTCATCGCGCCGCACAGGCCTATACTACTCGGAATGACTTCAAACTTTACAGAAAAGTCATGAATGAATATACGGAACAATTCTTGGTCCCGGAATTCCATTCGGACCTTGATAGCACAAAAATCACGTCCCTAACCAAATCTCAAATAGAAGGAAATCCTGATTTCCATTTCGGGAGCCGAAATGCTCCTGGGTCATCAGAAACCGAGACGAACATATGCCCTAGTCTGAAATCATCATACAGAGCTACAAGAGCTGTTAGAACTCGATTCCGAGGTCGTTTGCTCTAAATATTGACCGAAGTCAAACTTGGCAAAATAGGCCAACCTTAAGGAACCAAGTGTTCCTAAACCATCCAAATCATTCCCAAATCCCGAATCACCAGCTCCCGCGAGTCATAAAGCACGAATAACTGCTAAGTCATTCAGGGAAACCAGATCCTAATATACAAAACGACCGGCTGGGTCATTACATTCTCCACCTCTTAAAACAAACGTTCATCCTTGAACGGGTCTAGAATCATACCTGAGGTGCTGAACAAGTGTGAATATATGCTCCGCATATCCTCCTCGGACTCCCAGGTCGCCTCCCCAACTAGTAGGCCCCTCCACTGGACCTTTACAATAGTAACTCTCTTGGACCTCAACTGACGGTCTTGTCTATCAACAATAGCGATTGCCTCCTCCTCATATCCTAACCTCTCATCTAACTGAATAGTGCTGAAATCGACCACATGAGAGAAGTCGGAGAGGTACCTCCAAAGCATGGAAACATGAAAAACTGAGTGAACTCCTGATAAGCTGGGAGGCAAGGCCAGCTCATAAGCAACCTCTCTCACTCGCCTCAATACCTTGAATGGACCTATAAATCTTGGGCTCAACTTTCCATTCTTCCCAAACCTCATAATACACCTTCATAGGAGAAACCTTCAACAAGACTCTATCTCCCTCCATGAATGATACATCACACGCCCTCTGATCCGCGAAACTCTTTTGTCTGGACTATGCTGTAGGGAGTCTCTCCTGAATAGACTTTACTCTCTCCAAGGCATCCCTCACCAGGTCAGTGCCATATAACTTTGCCTCGCTGGGCTCAAGCCACCCGATGGGGGAACGACATCGCCGACCATACAACGCCTTGAATGGTGCCATATCAATGCTGGGCTGACAACTATTATTGTAAGCAAAGTCAGCCAAAGGCAAGAACTGGTCCCTCGGACCCCCGAAATCAATCACATATGCCTTGAGCATGTCCTCCAATATCAGAACTGTACGCTTTGACTGACCATCAGACTGGGATGAAATGCTGTGTTGAGGTCTATCTGGGTGCCCATCTAACTATGCAATGCTCTCCAGAAGTGCGAGGTGAACTGAGGGCCTCAATTTGATATGATGGACACTGGCACACCATGCAGCCGGACTATCTCCTGAATGTAGATCTGTGCAAACCTCTCAGATGAATATATGGTATCCACCGGAATGAAATGTGCCGATTTGGTCAATCTATCCACAATGAACCAAACTGCGTCTGCCTTCCGCAAATCCGAGGCAATCCAGCCACGAAGTCCATAGGAATGCACTCCCATTTCCACTAAGGAATGGGCATATGCTGAAGTAAGCCTCCTAGCCTCTGATGCTCATACTTAACCTGTAGGCAATTGAGGCACCTAGTGACATACTCCACAATGTCCCTGGGTGAATAGAATATCTAGAACTGTGCGCCTCCTCTAGAATCCTCTCCCTCAGGCCACCCACATTAGGAACATATAAGCAGCCCTGAAGTCGCAGAACACCATCCTCGCCAATAGTAACCTCCTTGGCCCTACCCTGAACCACTGTTTCCCGAAGCTCTGCCAAGCACGAATCATAGAACTGTCGGGCCTTAATCTCCCCCACTAAGGAAGACTGAGCAACCACATGTGCCAATACTTAACCAGGCTCTGAAAGATCTGACCTCACCAAGCAATTAGCCAGGGACTGAATGTCCAAGGCTAGAGGTCTCTCCTCCGCAGAAATATAAGCCAACCTACCCATACTCTCAGCCTTCCGGCTCAACACATCTGCCACCAGATTTGCATTGCCCGGGTGATAAATAATGGTAATATCATAATCCGTCAACAACTCAAACCATATGCGTTGCCTCAAATTAAGATCCTTCTGTTTAAATAAGTGCTGCAAGGTGCGGTGGTCGGTGTAGACCTCACAAGATAGATCATACAAGTAATGCCTCCAAATCTTCAAAGTAGGAACAATCGCTGCTAACTCCAAATCATGCACATGATAGTTCTTTTCAGGAATCTTCAGCTGGCACGAAGCATAAGCAATAACCCTGCCATCCTGCATCAACAGACATCCTAGCCCGATACGCGAAGTGTCACAATATACTGTATATACCCCTGACTCAGTTATAAAGTAGGCAAGATGCAAGGAAAACAATAAGCATGAAAGAAAAATAACCAAGTGCATCAATATTAAACATCAAATGACAATCCAAAAATCCACCCAGATTGGTAACCGCCGTGGCGTACGACCCGATCCCATCCTGTAATCCTTGCCGTAGTGTACGGCCAGAGCATATCCTGAAATCCTTAATCCCACCATGGCATACGAACCGCTCCCATAATACATACTCTCTCATCACTCTGTCGTGGCGTACGACCCGATCCCATAATATAATCAATCCTCACTCTGCCGTGGTGTACGGACCGATCCCATAATTTAATCAATTATCACTCTGCCATGGCGTACGGCCCGATCCCATAATATAATCAATCATCACTATGTCGTGGCATATGACCAGATCCCATAATATAATCAATTATCACTCTATCGTGGCGTACGACCCGATCCCATAATATAATGAATCATCACTATGTCATGGCGTACGGCCCGATCCCATCCTGTGATCACTCTTATCACACTCAAATCAAGACAAGTATCATCACGTTCAAAGACTACAATACCAATCACTCAATAATACAAGTCATAGTTAGGCTACAATAGGAAAAAAAACAATGAATATGTTGTGTCCTAACTACCTGGACGAAGCAGTAATAGCCATTACGTACGGGCTCTCGTCACATGGTGCGTACGTAGCCCCCAAACAAGATCACATAGCAATCAAGGTTACCTAGAGGGACAATTTCCCTCTCACGAGGTTAGAAAGGAGACTCACCTCGATAAAAGCACTCCTCGGATCAAGGACCGGATCAAAAGATGCGCCCGAAATCTAAAACTACTCCTGACGGCCCACAACTAGCCAAACATGATGTAATCGAATCAATTTAAGGTTCGCGAAGAATAATTAGCAAGATTTCAAAAAGAATTAACATTCTTGATAATTCTTGAAATTTTGACCCCGAGCCTACGCGTTCGGATTTCGAAAATTCTTGGAGGAGTAGCTTACCCGAAGCCTAAGGAGCGAAATTATATAATTTATTCAAGAATTTATGGATAATATGGGATAATTCACTATGTATGAAAGACCTACAAGTTTCCACCCAATTTTCCTATGATTTGGTATTTTTAAGAATAAAAGATAGTTGAATTCCATGTATAATTGACAACTTAGAGTAGAAATTGCTCACCTTGGATGATAATAGCCATGGACAGCCCCTCCCAAGCTCTAGGGTCTTTTAATGGAGTTAGGGATTGAAAAATGAAGAAGAAAACCCGTGCTTGGAAAAAAAAATATAGGCTGCCCATAGGGATTCTCGCACCTGCAATTTTGGGACCGCAGGTGCGGTCTCGCACCGGCGAGAAGTTGGTCTCCCCTGTGGGAAAGCGCCTGGGACCCTGGGCTCGCACCTGCGGAGTCGGAAGCCGCATTAGCAGTCACACTCCTGCAGAAGATTGGTCGCGCCTACGATGGGGGTTGCACCTGCGACGGGGAAGTCCGCACCAGCGATCACACCAGCTGTTGTGTAGCACCAGTGATTTTTGCTGGTTTTTGGCCTTGCACGGGGTCCGGGATGCACCCGGGCTCACTCTAGCCCCCGTTAAAATATACCAACCAGTCCCAAATCATTATACGGAATTTCTCGAGCCTACGGATAACTCATAACATTGCTAAAACTCAAAATCACTCTCCAAAACCCCTTGAATCAAATTAAGTACTTAAGAAATTCTACAATTTACCTCATCGCGCCGCACATGCCTATACTACTCGGAATGACTTCAAATTTTACAAAAAAGTCATGAATGACTATACAGAACTATTCCCAGTCCTAAAATTCCATTCGGATCTCGATAACACAAAAAGCACGTCCCAAACCAAATTTCAAATAGAAGGAAATCCTGAATTCGATTACGGGCGCCTAAATGCTCTCGGGTCCTCAGAAACCTGAGCCGAACATACGCCCAAGTCCGAAATCATCATACGGAGCTACTGGAGCTGTTAGAACTCGATTCTGAGGTCGTTTGTTTGAAATGTTGACCGAAGTCAAACTTGGCTAAATAGGCCAACCTTAAGGAACCAAGTGTTCCTAAACCATCCAAATCCTTCCCAAATCCCGAACCACTTGTTCCCACGAGTCATAAAGGATGAATAGCCGATAAGGAAGGTTTCATTGAGGGAAACAAGATCCTAATACGCAAAATGACCGGCTGGGTCATTAAACAATGGGTTGTTACCCTCACTATAAAAGCATGCCTATAGGATTAAAACAAGTAATTTTGGTTATGTTTCTGTGATTTCCACTATTCATTATGGCATAAAATGCCTATATATCATGCTAGTAAGATTAATCTCATTATGCTAAAAAATTGTACGCAAACTTATGTATGTTTTGGCAATCGCACTAAGAAACTGGCTTTGTGCATGGCTATCTACTCATTAATTTAATATCACATAGAGATCATGCCTATAGGATTCTATTATTAATTAATTAAATATGTCAAAATGTTTACCAGTTTGGCGTGCATTTGATGTCTAAATGCGAAGGCTAACTTGAAAGTCCTAAACTGTTTTCTGTATGTCTCTTAGTATTTTCCTTTTTGAGCAGCCTAAGTTAAGGTCTAGAACCACCCTGAAATAGAGGTCCAAATGCCTCTTGGACCATAGGCATGGGACGGGTAGTGCACGCATAGGGTACGAATCTGACCAGAGCACTTTAGGTAAAAAACTTAAAAATAGTAACCGGGTAGCAGGAGATGATAGTCTGTGCCTTTTGGATAATATGAGTAACACCCCATATTGAGGGAGTTACGAAGTATTATTTATGTTGCACGCGGTGATCGTTTTGTCAAAAAAACTTAGGAACCCTCATTTCTGTTTAAAGTAATTCTTTTATTTTTCCAAGTGTTTCTTTTCTCTTAGACTAATTCATATAATTCGAGTTCGGCCAAGACCCACCGTTGTGACCTCAAGGAGTGCCTAACACATTGTCCTCAAGATAATTTGATCCCTTACTCAATCTTTGGTGACGTAAACTAGTAATCCCGAGTCATTTACAAATAGATGCCCTAACGTACCTTAATCCGTTATGTGGTGACTCTCTCTCTTTTAATACCCTTCCTTTTAAAAGAGTTGTCATGTGTCGAAACTCGATTTCGCGAGAAAAAGGGGAGCGACAGCATGGGGACTCTGCTGGGGATTTTCTTAGGCTCTTACGGTAATGAACTTGGTATGTATGAATTAGTCTCTTTCAATAAGCGTATCTTTATTATTTTTAACATCCCACTCCCATTCTCCCATTTATTTTCCACATGCACACCCCTTCCCTATTTTTCCCTTTATATGAACTTATATGCCATTCATCTCTTAATGTAACGACCCGGCCGGTCATTCAGTGAGATTAGACCTGTTTCCCCTGTTTATGCTTTATCATATGTTGCTTAGCCTATTTATGTTGTATCGGGTCAGTTTTTTTGGGCTCAGAGTGGTCGTGGTGAGAATTGAGACACATAGTCTCTTAAATTAGCTTAATAGTTGAAAAAGTCAACTTGGAATTCACTTATTGGTAAACGACCTTGGAATGCGGATTTTATGGCTCGGATAGCTTCGTTAGGTGATTTGGGACTTATGAGTGTGTTCGGAATGAAGTTTGGATGTCCGGTGTAGAATTAGGCTGGAATTGGCGAAAGTTAGTTTTTGGAGATTTTCGGTCGGCAGTGGAAATTAGGCTATCAGGGTCGGAATGAAAATTTGGAATTTGGAGCAGGTTCGTAATGTCATTTTGGATATGTGTGAAAAATTTAAGGTCAATCGGAGGTGTTTTGATTAGTTTTTGTATCGTTGGCAAAATTTAGAAGTTTCAAAGTTGATAGGTTTGAATTTGATGCAGTTTTGGTGCTTTTGCGTTGTTTTTGGTATTTTTAAGGCTAGACTAAGTTTGAATAAGGTTATGGGTTGTGGTGGCGTGTCTGGTTGAGGTCCCGGGGGCCTCGGGTGTTTTTGAGATGCTCAAACGGGCACCTTTTGGCATCAAAAAGTCTGCAATTTTCTGGTGTTTTAGCAGCAATAAATCCTTCAATGCGATCTCGTGGAATCATCCGCTATCACGTACAGTAAAAGAGTGGGGCAAGCATTTTATTCTATGCGATCGTGTGGTTAGGATTGCGATCGCATAGGTTGTTCAGGTAAAAAAGTGCAATCGCGTGGGTGTTGGTGCGATCGCGTAGAGGTTGTGAGGTGCGTGTGTGGGATGGTCTTTTGTTCTATGATATCGCATGTGATGGTATGTGATTGCGTAGAGTGGTCTGGGGTGTGCATCAGTATTTCGTGGCTAGAGTCGCGATCGCACTGAAGGGATTTTAATTGCTGGGCAGAAGGTTTTAAAGACCATTTGTGCAGGAATAGTTCATTTTCCTCGAGTATTGAACGAGTTGGGAGCTCTTTTGAGAGGATCTGAAGAGGAAATCGAAGGTAATCACTTGGAGGTAAGGTTTTCAACATCATAACTCGTTTCTATGTCGTTTTCTAAGTAATGAAACCGGATAATTGTTGAAATTAAACGCAAAATTGGGGAAGAAAGGTGCATGGAATTGAAAATTTCTTTTGAGGATTTGAGTGGGCAATTATGGTCCAATTTTTGTGTTCTTGGTATGTATAGAATCGTGGGAGGACGATAATTCTAGTAATGTAAATATTATCAAATTCCGACACGGGGTCCTGGGGCTCGGGTTTTGCCGAATTTCGAGATTTTAGCATAAATGGATAAGTTTTGATTGGGTTGTGTTCCTTTAGTGTATGTTGATGATGTTAATCTAGTTTTGGTTAGATTAGGAGCAATCAGGATCCAATTTGAGGGCAATAGCATCGTGGACTAGTATTGTGGCCCGGTAGAGGTAAGTAATGGTTATAAATCTTGTCCTGGGGGTATGAAACCCCGGAATTCATATTTGTCAGTGTTTTTAGCATGGCGCACATGTCAGATGATGAGCATGTGGCGCGCACTAATTTTTGGATTGGAATTGGTCCTCTCTGCGGCAACTATTGAGTTGCGTATTTTACTCTAAATCATATGTTAAATTTTGTTCTAACGACTATTGCTATATTTGGGCTATAAGCAATGTTTTGTCACGACCCCAGTTCGCCCTCCGTGAACATGTCGTGAGGGCACCTAGTCCCTATGACTAGGTATGTCCAAAAATGCGGAATATCAACATAATTGTGGAAATAAGTAACTAAAAGAAAGCCAAACAATCTAAAAGCAAAACTGTATATAAAAGCCACTTAGCATATACAACCCAAAATAATATGGCAGTCTACAACATCACCCCAAAATCCGGAAACTCACGGGAATCACAGGCTAACAGAATATAATACACTGCTCTAACTCCAGAATATCTATACAACTGTAAGGAAGGATAAAAACTTTTCACAAAAGCTGGAATAAGATAGAGACTCCTGGTCTGCGGACGCGGCAGATGTACCTCGAAGTCTCTGTTGTATCTCTCAACCTCGGGGATAGTGAGCCTGAGTGGAGGTACCTGGATCTGCACATGAAAAACATACGCAGGAAAGGGCATGAGTACACCACAACGGTACTCAGTAAGTGCCAAGCCTAACCTCGGTCGGGTAGTGATGAGGAAGGTCAGAGACCTACTGAGGTCAAACAATATAATAGGAATTTACAGTATGAAAACATGCGATAATAATGATTACAACAGTGAAATAAGACACGTCAAACAAGGCGATTACTAAATACAAGAATAGAGTAAACTCGCAATATGTACAACATAATAACAATGGTAACAATGAGGATCTCCCAGGATACCGTCCTATAGTCCTTTTCTCAAGTGTCCAGTGGATCTCTCGGCATACCTTCTCGTATTCCACCATCTATATATCCAAAGGATTTCCAGGGATACCGTCCCGTATTCCATCATATGTTTATCCAAAGGATCTTCCGGGATACCGTCCCTTAGTCCAACTATCAGTGCACAGGGGGATCTCCTGGGATACCGTCTCGTAGCCCCAATGTAAATAAGCAATGGAATCTCCCAAGATACCGTCATGTAGTCCCAAAGTAAATAAGCAAGGGAATCTCTGGGATACCGTCCAATAGTCCCAAAGTAAATATGCAGGGGGATCTCTTTGTCATGCTGTTCTTGATTAGCACGCTAACACTGTGACCTTAGCTATGCCAGGATGCCCGAGGGTTGATTGGAGCGGTTCTTCTGAGTATATGCCTAGCAGGGTGACTTCCTACCTGAAGGCTCAACGCATGGTTACGAAGGGGTGTCTATCTTATCTGGCTTTTGTGAGAGATGTCAGTGGTGAGGCTCCCGCTATTGATTCGGTTCCTGTGGTCCGTGACTTTCCGGACGTGTTTCCTGCAGACATACTAGGAATGCCGCCTAACATGGACATTGATATTGGTATTGACCTTGTGCTAGTCACCCAACCTATTTCTATTCCACCTTATCGTATGGCACCAGTAGAGCTAAAGGAATTAAAGGAGTAGCTTTAGGAACTCCTAGATAAGGGATTCATGCGGCCTTGTGTGTCACCTTGTGGTGCACCGATGTTGTTCGTAAAAAAGAAGGATTGTTCTATGTGTCTGTGTATTAATTATCGGCAGCTGACAGAGTTACGGTGAAGAATCGGTATCCCTTTCCTCGTAAAAGTGACTTGTTTGATCAATTGCAGGGTGATAGGGTATTTTACGAGATTGACTTGTGTTCCGGTTATCATCACTTGAAGATTCGAGGGCCAGACACCCCGATGACTGCTTTCAGGACTAGATATGGTCATTATGAGTTCCTAGTTATGTCATTTGGGTTGACCAATGCCCCAGCAGCCTTTATGCATACTATATTCCGGCCTTATCTGGATTCTCTCGTCATCGTGTTTATTGGCGATATCTTGTTGTATTACCGATCTCGAGAGGATCATGAGCAACATTAATGAGTTGTTCTTTATACCTCGAGGGAGAAGAGATTGTACGCAAAATTTTCAAAGTGTGAGTTCTTGCTTGATTCAGTACTATTATTGGGGCACGTGGTGTCCAGTGAGAGTATTCAGGTTGATTCGAAGAAGGTAGAGGCGGTGCGGAGTTGGCCTAGACCGCCATCATCTACTGAGATTCGTAGTTTCCTTGGTTTGGCAGGGTACTATCGCCGTTTCGTCGAGGGATTTTCATCTATTGCAGCACCTATGACCAGACTGACCCAGAAGGGTTCTCAGTTTAGATGGACTAAGGAGTGTGAGGAGAGCTTTCAGAAGCTCAAGTCAGCTTTGACTACAACTCTGGTGTTGATTTTTCCTATGCGTCCAGACAATTAAAAGTGCACGAGAAGAATTATCAAGTGCACGATATTGAGCTAGCAGCTATTGTCCATGACTTGAACATTTGGCGTCATTATTTGTATGGAGTGCATTGTGGCATTTTCACTAATCACCGTAGTTTATTGCATCTACTTAAGTAGAAGGACCTGAATTTGCGTCAGAGAAGGTGGTTGGAGCTTCTCAAGGATTATGACCTTACTATTTTATATCATCCGGGGAAGGCCAATGTAGTGGCCGATGCCCTGAGTCGTAGAGCGAAGCGTTTGGGAAGTCTAGCCTACCTTCCAGTAGCAGAGCGTCCATTAGCACTTGATTTTTAGGCTTTAGCGGGTCAGTTGGTGAGATTGGATCTATCGGTGCCTCCGCGGGTATTGGCTTGTGTAGCCTCCATGTTTTCTCTTTATGATTAGATTAGAGCACGCCAGTATGATGATCCACACTTGCTCGTTTTTCAGGACAGGGTCCGTCGCGGTGAAGCCAGGGATGTGGTTATTGGTGATTATGGGCTCATGAGGATATAGGGCCGTATTTGCGTGCCCAATATGGATGGACTTCTAGATTTGATTCAGGCTGAGGCCCGTAATTCGCGGTATTGCATCAATTCTGGTGCTGCGAAGATGTATCAGGATCTGAGGCAACATTGTTGGTGGAGGTGGATGAAGAAAAATATTGTTGAGTTTGTGGCTCGATGTCTCAACTGTTAGCAGGTCAAGTATGAACACTAGAGACCAGGTGGACTGCTTCAGAGATTTGATATTCCGGAGTGGAAATAGGAGCGGATCACCATGGACTTTGTAGTTGTGCTCCCACGGACTTCGAGGAGGTTTGATGCTATATGGGTTACTGTGGATCGGTTTACTACATACGTGCACTTCATTACTGTTGGTACTACTTATTCTTCGGAGCGGTAAGCTGAGATTTATATCAGGGAGATTGTCAGATTGCATGGAGTTCCAATTTCTATCATTTCTGACAGAGGAACTCAATTCACATCTCAATTTTGGAGAGCCGTACAGAGGGAGTTGGGTACTCAGGTCGAGTTGAGCACATCGTTTCATCCTTAGATCGATGGGCAGTCGGAGCGTACTATTTAGATTTTGGAGGATATGTTGTGTTCCTGTGTCATTGTATTTTGGGGTTCATGGGACCTGTTTCTGCCTCTCGCGGAATTTGGATATAATAATAGTTATCAGTCGAGTATCCAGATGGCCCTGTATGAGGTTCTATATGGTAGGAGGTGCAGATCCCCGGTTGGTTGATTTGAGCCGGGCAAGGCTAGGCTATTGGGCACAGACCTAGTTCAGGATGCATTGGGTAAGGAGAAGTTGATTCAGGAGCGGCTTCACACGTTGCAGTCTAGGCAGAAGAGCTATACGGACCGGAAGGTTCGAGATGTGTCTTTCATGGTTGGAGAGAAGGTGTTGCTGAAGGTTTCACCCATGAAGGGTGTTATGAGGTTCGGGAAGAGGGGAAAGTTGAGTCCCAGGTTCATTGGGCCATTTGAGGTGCATTTGAGGATTGGGGAGGTGGCTTATAGACTTGCCTTGCCACCCAGCTTATCGAGTATTCATCCAGTGTTCCATGTTTCGATGCTCCGGAAGTATGTTAGTGACCCGTCTCATGTTTTGGACTTCAACACAGTTCAGCTCGAGGGTGATATGTCATATGAGGTAGAGCTCGTGGTTATTTTGGGTCGTCATGTCAGAAAGTTGAGGTCTTAGGAGATAGCTTCAGGAGAGGGAAGCCAGTGGAGGATGCCACTCCAGGTATGTTTCTAGACCCGTTCGAGGATGAATATTTGTTTAAGAGGGGGAGGATGTAACGACCCGGCCAGTCATTTCGTGAGATTAGCCCGTTTCCCCCGTTTCTTCTTTATCATATGTTTCTTGTCCTATTTATGTTGTGTTGCGTTAGTTTGTTCGGGTTCGGAGTGGTCATGGTGAGAATTCAGACACTTAGTCTCTTAAATTAGCTTAATATTTGAAAAACTCAACTCCTTGGTAAACGACCTCAGAATGCGGATTTTATGGCTCAGATAGCTTCGTTAGGTGATTTGGGACTTAGGAGTGTGTTCGGAATGAAGTTTCGATGTCCGGTGTAGAATTAGGCTGGAATTGGTGAAAGTTAGTTTTTGGCGATTTCCAGTCGGTAGTTGAAATTAGGCTATCGAGGTCAGAGTGGAATTCTGAAAGTCGGAGCAGGTTCGTAATGTCATTTTGGATATGTGTGTATAATTCAGGTCAATCATAGGTGTTTTGGTTTGTTTCAGCATCGTTGGCGAAAGTTAGATGTTCCAAAGTTCACATGTTTGAATTTGATGTAATTTTGGTGTTTTGGCCTTGTTTTTAGTATTTCGAAGGCTCGACTAAGTTTGAACAAGGTTATGGGTTGTTGTGTCATGCTTTGTTGAGGTCTCGTGAGCCTCAGGTGTATTTCAGATGCTCAAACAGGTACTTTTGGGCCTTAAGAAGTCTGCTATTTTCTGATGTTTTAGCAGCAGTGAATCCTTCATGTGATCGCGTGGACTTATCCGCAACTGCGTAGAGTAAAGGAGTGGGGCAGGCATCTTTTTCTATGCGATCACGTGGTTAGGATTGCGATCGCATAGGTTGGTCAGGTAAAGCAGTGTAGTCTCATAGAGGTTCTGAGGCGCGTGTGTGGGATTGTCTTTTGTTCTATGCGATCACGTGTGATGGTGTGCTATCGCATAGAGTGGTCTGGGGTGTGCATCGCGATTGCGTGGCTAGAGTCGCAATCGCACTGAATGGATTTTAATTGCTGGGCAGAATGTTTTAAAGACCATTTGATGCGAGAATAACTCATTTTCCTTCATTATTGAATGAGTTGGGAGCTCTTTTTAGAGGGTTTGAAGAGGAAATAGAAGGGAATCACTTGGAGGTAAGGTTTTCGACTTCATAACTTTTTTCTATGTCGTTTTCTAAGTAATTAAACCGGATAATTGTTGAAATTAAACCCAAATTTGTGTAAGAAGGGTGCATGTAATTGAAAATTTCTTTTGAGGATTTGAGTGGGCAATTGTGCTCCGATTTTTGTATTCTTATTATGTATAGAATCGTGGGAGGACGAGGATTATAGTGATGTAATTTTTATCAAACTCCAAGACGTGGGTTCGGGATTGGCCGAATTTCGAGATTTTTGTATAAATTGATAGTTTTTGATTGGGTTGTTTTCCTTTAGCGTATGTTGATGATATTAATCTCGTTTTGGTTAGATTCAGAGATATCGGGAGCCAATTTGTGGGGCAGGAGCATCGCGGACTAGTATTGTGGCCCGATAGAGGTAAGTAATGGTTATAAATCTTGTCCTGAGGGTATGAAACCCCAGACTTCATATTTCTCACTATTTTTAGCATGGCGCACATGTCGGATGACGAGCATGTGGCGCGCATTGATTTTTGGATTGGACTTGGTCCTCTCCACGACAACTATTGAGTTGCGTATCTGACTCTAATCATATGTTAAATTGTGTTCTAAAGCATATTGTTGTATTTGGGCTATTTTTTAGGCCTCGTGCCGACTTGTTTAGACACCTTGGGGGCTTTCTATTGCTATTTCCTCGTTGTTTATTTATGTTTACACTCAGTCATATTATGCTTAACTGTTTTCGAAATTCAACCTAATTTACACTATTTTGAGATTTAAAAATGATGTTTTGGGTCGAGTACCCCGTTTTACTCATAAGCTCGAGGGGCAAGTTCTGACTGAGGGAGGCCGAGGGCCTGATTTGTGAGGATATGATATGCCACGAGGTGGCTTGATATTAGTACTTGGGCTGAAGGAGCCCCTCTAGAGTCTGTACACACCCCTAGTGAGCGTAGGTACCTACTGAGTGCTGAGTGCCGAGCGTCTAATGAAGAGTGATTGGGAGGCATGAGTAACAGTGAGGTTGCCCGAGGGACTAATACTGAGTGGTTGTGAGGTGCTGAGTGATGTTCTGCCCGAGGGGCGATTTATGATTCATGGGTTTTGCTCGAGGGGCTACTTGTGATTTATTTCATTTTTACACTAAATCCTTTGGTTATTTTTGTTTCTTAAATTGTTGGAAAATACATTTTTCAAAGGATTTTATTGAAGTTGGCTTTTAAAGCATGTCTATTTCATATACCTATGTATATACTGTTTGAAAAAAAGGTTGTGCATATTGTGAACTGATGATATTGATTTTTATGTGCTTCTTGCCGCTTAGACTTTATTTATTTTCATTACTGCTGTGTTGGCATACTCACGTTACTCCCTGCACCCTTGTGTGAAGATTCAAGAGCTGATACTGAGCGTTAGCCATCCTTACCGTGTGGAGGTAGAGTTCGGGATATAGAGGTAGCTCTTCAGCATCCGCAACATCTCTACTTTCCCTTCTTATGTTATATCTAGTTATTCGTTCAGAGGTTTCGTATTATCATAGTATATCTTTTGGAATATTTCTTAAATTCTCATGACATGTTGACTCCGAGTTTTGGGTATGGTTTAGACAGTTAACTGTTTATTTTGCCTAATGGATTTAGGAAATTCTATATACTAATGAAATGCTTGAAAATGAGTTGGGATTTTTGGAAAGAAACTGTAAATATGTGAATTGGGTAGCCTAGTTCCACGATAAGGACCATCATGGGCGGTTTAGGATTTGGGGTCATGACACTTAATCTGATCATAATATGCATCCCCTCCGTTATTTCCCAATTATGTTCAGTTCCTCCAATTTTTTTTTAAAAAAAATGTTATGTCTTTACCAATCCCTACCCCCTTTATCGCTTTATTAAAATTTTCCATTATACGAACTAACTCCTTTCTTGTTTATCTTTCTTTTCTATCTTTACATTTATTAAATACTGTATTTATTGCTTCATCATGCAAAATACTTGAAAATGTGTTGTTTTATCTTGGAATAATGACTTGCTATACATCATATTCAATTCGTGCACAATTAATACCATACCGGCACTTGAGTGCCCGCGCTCTTCCTGTATCACCCTTTTAAATTTGGAAAGGCTTATTTGCGGTAAAACTAGTTGATAAGCAGTGCAGTCGTCAATTTCGTGCCTTTCCCTGTCAAGTTGTCCACTTGAGTGTACCGGTCTAGACTCTTATAGAAAACCCCACTCTGATGTTAATTGTGCATGCATCATGTCTGAACCTAGTACGGGTTAGAATGTTATCCGCATAATAACTCTCTAAGTCAAGCCTTGTCCAAATTCAATCGGGATTTCCATAATCCCAAGGGCACAATCATGATATGTGCATTATTTGGAGAAAACGTGCTGATGTGTTAATTATTAATGTGTAAACAGTAAAACATAGAAGGGGAGAGGGCTAACTTTATTTTTATCGCAGAAATGAGGCACGAAGTCCCCAGGTTCGGCATGGTTCGAAGTATCTTACCTTTGTTGCTAGACTGGTGGGAAAATCTCTCGCCAAGCGACAAAAATCAATGTATCGTCTTTGCTTGACAGTTAGCCAAACAATGTACTAATCGAGGCCGCTACTATGATCTGGGATAAAAAGAGGGTTTTTTAATATAGAGATGACTCCCCTTATTGAGGAAATATGAGGTTTTGTTGGGCTTTCCTAGGATAGCCCTTGTCTATTGGTACAAGAAAATCCTACTTCTAGATGGTTTCTGAAAATGATGGGTCTTAGAAAGAATGACGAGTTAGTCCGCCTGAAGAAGTCTTACATACCTTTTGACTTCCTTTATGAGCATTATGGGCACATCACATCCTATCGTATCTATCATGATGAGTTTGCCATCACTTCGGTAGGATGGACTCATCGTCGGATTTTCGTGTTAACCGTCTATTTTCTAGGGATGACAGTATTCCCAATTCAAGGAGACAGGATCCTCACTCGTTTGGCTATGGTCACCAAGACCTTAATGGAAGGAATTGAGGGACAAATGTACACCATTTTCCTAATGATCGTGGCATAGATATACCGAGCCTTGGACTATTGCAAAAAGGGATTTAGCCATTCTGAGAATTGTAATATGTTACTGCAAATATGGTTGTTGGAACATCTTCAAAGAGGACAATACCTTCAAGAATTTCTGCAGCGACCATGGAATGACCACATAACTTTTCACCATCCAAAAAGAATGACTTTCATCCCAGACATTTTTGCACAACCGGGAAACAGTGTGGATTAGGTACATTTCTTTAGCAATTTGTCTGATGACAAGGTCCATTGGATGTTCGAGTGGTTCCGTACTAGAGAGTTCGTCATCAAGTCAAGAGATGTTCCTCACTTAGTGTTGATTGTGTTGAGAGGTATATATCTTTATGCTCATATCAGGGTCATGAGAAAGGCTGGGCGAAAGCAAGTCACACCATGAGTTTCCAAGATGGTTCACTACAAAGAAGACTTTTAGGGTGATGCCATTCCATTCGAATGTGAGGCACAACACATGTGGCATTTGAAGATCATTATGGAAAAGTATATCGTCGCACCAGATCGGTACCATGTCGGTCATGTATATTTCGACCTATATTGGTTGGATGATGACATAGCGGGAGATGTCAAGCTGGGGATTAATCGAGGAAACAGGGTCATAGACGATGCTGCTGAATTATTGTTTTAAAGGTTTGATCTCTTTATTACATTAATGAAATGAGGCAATTGTCGACAACAAGTTTCTCCAAGTTTGTATGTCTCCAGGCCTACCTCGGGCACAATGAGGTCCCAAAACTAGGACACAAATTTATAATTCCGCAATACATGTTTAAATACTGCAAATATCCTTTCAAAATTCCCTAACTTGTTTACCTTTTCTGGTTTTCTTTGTTTTGATTATTCCCACCCCTTAAGGTTGCTTCGTGTATACTGGTATCATCAGCATATCATACCAGATCAAGAGGTCCTCCACCTACTCCTCCTCCAAGTGATCCTAAGAATAAGGAAAAAGCTAAGATGGATGATATGAGCAGTATTAGGAAAGACAATTCTACACATGCAGAAAATGTTGAAAATTCAGATGGTCAGAGTACTCCGGCACAGAATGATTTGGTTCTGCGGTTGGAGCAGAAAATATTGGAGTTATAAGGGAAACTTAAGCAGGTCCACAACTTGGAAAACTTCTCCTGCACCTTAAACGTCCCAGATATCAACAAATCGAACGCCCAAAACCCAGCACCTCCTCAAAGCACACCAAACCAACATCCACAAAATCCCCCCGCACTTCATCAATACGTAACACCTCCCCAAAATCCAAATCCCCCGCCAGTACCATCTCCTCCTCAGCATCAACATCATCCAACCCAATATTCACAAACCACCATTTATTATACCCCTCAAAATACAACACATCTTACCCCCGCCCGTAGAACTCAACCAATGATCACCACTACACCCAAACCCCTGATATCTATCAAAACAACCCCATATATATAGAAACTCTACCTCACCCCTCTCAACAAACCCCATACATACCAGAATCTTCCGAAAAGGAGATGTTCATTTAGAATATGACAAAAGAACTTAAGAAGCTCACAAGTCGAGTACAAGGCGTCAAAGGGGGTAAAGGCATTGAGGGTTTGAACTATGAAGATTTGTGTATTCAATTGGACGTAGAATTGGCGGACGGTTACAAACCTCCCAAGTTCGAGATGTTTGACGGAATAGGTGACCCAAAGGTGCATCTAAATATGGGTTGCTTATTAAAATTTTATGGCTTTGAGTTCTACTTTAAATAAAAATTGATAAACTAATTAGGTGAGGAAAACTCGACATGCTTAATAATCCTAATTGCTCTTATGTGTACTAAATGTCTTGATTTAGTGTGTCTAGTATTTGATAAACTGTAAAGATGTCTAAAAATAAATTAAATGAATCGAGGGAATAGAGTGTGGATAACGTTTGTAATTGTGCCTAGTGATGCCTATGAACTGAGAAAATATATGAAACAGACTATGAAAGGAGCCTCGACTCAAATGTTTTAAAATGACTTCTAAAAGTAGAATTTTCCTAAAAACACTATCGAGGTATGCAAGGATAAAACCCCCTCTTCTTAGAAATTGAACTCCGGTGGTACCCATACAATTGGTTTATGTTCCAACCTTGATTGCTGTAGAAAATGATGTTCAAACCGTGCTTGTGTTGTAAGAATGTATATGAAATACGTACGTGAATGCTCCCATTATGCTATCTTGTCACTTGAGGATGTGTTAAAGATATGGAATATGTGTTAAATTGCCAAAGTATGTGAAAGCCTCTACATGCCCACAATTCATAATTTCTCCTGTGTGTAATTAATATCTTGAATTGAAAGACTTGTTTGACGAATTTGATCATAATGTTAAATATTGTAAAAGAACTCGAATTATGAAATGGTACCAAGTGCCAAGCGTGATATAACATTTGTGGCCACTAGTGCGGAAGAAATTGAATATGTCCGTGGAAATATGGAAAGAGATGATTGATTGAAAATGGAATGTCTTGAGTGAGATGGCCAAGCCGATCGGGACGTGATCCGATGCCATGGCGCACACATGTTGGTATTGTTCTGGAATTGAAACCAAAATTGAAACGGGAATTGAGATTGTAGAGAATGTCTCCAGTGAGATGACCTAGCCGATCGAGTCGTCATAGCACTCCACGTTTAGAGTACGGTGGCGTTATGAATAATGGCATTGTGAATTGTGGATAGTATCATGAACTGTGGCATTATTGATACTAAAGATTGCCCAACTAAAAATATGTATTACTTTCATATTTTGAAAATTTTATGTTTCAACTGCGTATGTAGATATTGTTGACTGTGACTTGTTGTTTCTATGGATTTCCTTTTCTCACATGGTTATTCTATTTTTAAAGATGACTTTTAGCTTTACATACTAGTACTATTTGACAGTACTAACGTCCCTTTTGCCAGAGGCGCTGCATCTTTAATGTGTCGTTTTGTTATAGTGTACTTTATATTTTGAGGTATGGCCGGAGCCTTGTTGCCGTCATTTTGATATTACTCTTCAATTGTACTTAGAGGCTCCATAGACAGGTTGTGGGTGGTGTTTGATATTGGGAATTAAACTAGAAATATTGGTATTTTGCGAACATGTTTTCTTCATATCTATAAAAATTGTAATATTTTATATGTTATGGTTGAAACTGCTAATGGAAACAAAATGTAATATTTACAAAGTATGATAAATGGAGTTCATCTCCTCTCTATTCATGAATTAGTTTGGGTAGAATGAAATCTAACATGCTTGCTCAATCAGGTTTACTTGGTTGAGCACTGATCGCACTCCTCAGTTTGTGGGGCGTGAAAAACTTGGTATCAGAGCCTAAAGTTTTAATGTGTCCTAGGATGTCTCGTAGCCATGTCTAGTAGAGTCCTTCTTATCGGTGTCTTTTCGACAACATCTATAAGTTGGAGGCTATTCGGACATTTAGGAATTTCACCCTTCTTTGATACTCCAGATCATGCAATAGAGCCCAAGTTAGGGAGCTAATTTCCTCACTATTTCTTATTCTCAGGATGAGTAATCTTGATACCATAATCCACTAGTTTGAAGCAATAAGAAGTGAATGACTCCACCATGGTATCTGAGAGAGATTGCCCAAGAGTTTGTTAGTATAATGTATCGAGTCGTGGAGGGATTAGTGAAACTTGTTGCTAAGGGGAGTACACTTGTTCATATTAATGTCACTGCACCACCAGATCATGTAGTATGCCAGTATGTTACCAACGTACGTTAGGGATGTTGAGTCGAGGGGCATCAATTAAGTTATTGTTGTATCAATCTAAAGTCGCCAATGTAAGTAACTCCTTAGTACATCATTATAAACAACACACAAACTTTACTTGTTGTATATGTACATCCATATTGAAGAGTTCTCATAAACATGGTATTGACAAGATGTTGAATCACAAGACATTGCATGCACCTACTCTCTGAACGTGGCACATTATTCATGAATCCACTCTATCACAAATTCTATTATTTACATCCTCTTGTGGAAATAAGTTATATAAATATGGCCTCGAATTGAGTTATAACTCCATGATTAGTACATCCCACTTACTTTCGCAAATTCTCAACAAGGGACAATACCCGATGAATTTCTTACAGAATCTTTTTTTATTTTAATGGACAACATCTGCTCACTTGTGCCTGTGCATGCAGCATCATAAAGTTTACCTATGTGGTGTCAATTTACATGTAAGGCATCCCAGTGTTACGATCCTTCTCGAGTCACTCTTTTTCTCACTGGTGTATATGGCTTCTATGGTTTGAACAATCACTTGGCTCTTTTGTCAGTATCACTATGAAACCTTTTCACTGTCTAGTAACACGAGAGCATATATCAACTTCTATCATAGGTGTACATATCGATTGACGTATTCCTGTATTTCAGTTTGGGAGTTAATATAGAAAAAGCATGTCCAACTCGTAATAAATGTATATTTTCTCTTTATACCCCCCCCCCCCACAACATGTGTTAATTGTGTTCCTTAGCTAATTCACTGTGCTATTTTCACAACACTTGTTCGATAACAATGAGAGAACGTGCCCTTCTATGTGTCACTGTAACACTTCCTTTCTCATAAGGACCCTAAGTAGGCTATCCGTCAAGACCAAATTCACCTTTGGGGGTTATCATAGCACAATGTCTACTTTTCATGATTCTCTTGTCTTTCAGTAGCATCTATGTACTTCTCAAGTACGAATCCATGGAGAACTCATTATGAACATCTGCAAACCTTCCATGATTATTTTATACTGTCTCATTGGCTTCGGTTGTCTTTACACAATTGACATCTAGAATCATAGACTATGTCTTTGTCATGTGCGGGGAGTTCTGCTATCCTTGGAATTCCACCTCCCTGGGTGGATAGGAGTTTTATTTGTCTTTCTCCCCGGAGCATCATGTTAACCATTTGAACCCCTCTAACCAATACATGATTTCATCCCAATATTAAGATGTCCTAGCTACGTGGTTTCACTCGTGAAAGGTTAATATTAGATGCTTTCTGATTTTCTCACATATCATTAGCATATCGATTTGGAAGACAAATTGTTGTATCCTTAGTTATCTCATATAGGGTCAATTATCGAGAAGGGTTAAGCTGTTTTGAATTATGATAATCTTATAAGCGTTTAACTTCCTTTCATCATCATGGGCTTTTGGCATAGATTCCTTGTGCCAGTTAATGTTAAGAGTGTAATTCAACTTCATGTATTTCTTTTGAAATCTCTATTGAATGCATTTTACAAAAATCTTACCATTTGGAGCTAGACTGACTTTCCTTGAACTCAAGGAGTAAACCGGTGTAATATACTTGACCACTTGTCCTTAGAGCTTACTATTGTCGGGCAAGGCATATATGAAAAGGAACAATTATTACTATCCCTTGCATGACCCGTCGCCTCCCAAGAATAACTGATGCTAGCATCTTCATGTCCAGAAAGACCTACTTATTTTTTATCTCAGGGTCGCGTACATGGTTCCCACATAATCAATGTGTGCTAGTTACTTCTATGCCTCATTTTTCTAATAATTGACGTCGTCACAATGATTAATCATGTTAACATTGTTAGTAGTAATTTTCATGTCCCTTAGAATATAACTTCAGGAAGTACTCTGCTCAGCACATTAATGAATTCTTGAATATCTTCAGCCCAATCTTGAACTCCGTTGTCCTTATTGCATTAAATCTATTTTGTACTGAATATTCAAATGCGTCAGAGAGGAAGCATCACCATCTGATCACATATATTCGATAGGTAATTTTATGGTCAGTTTATGTTTAACTTGGAAATAGTTTCAACAATAAAATTTATTTTGTGCTTCTAAAATACGTGATTTATTCCAACACTAGTTAATAATTAAGAAGCACTGAATGTGAGCAAGAAAAATGAGATAAGCAAAACAAAGTTGTCGCAACGATAGGGCCTCAAGCTTACTGAAAACGGAGGCTCAAGATCGAATAATAGCAATAAATGAAAGACAATAAATGAAGAACAATAAAGAAGGAGCAATAAAGCTAAGAGACACTGTTGAGCACGAAAAAAGCTGAGAATGTTCTATTGCAATCAATTTGTCCCCTCTAGAAAATGATAGGGATCCCCTTTATATAGGAGAGGAGAATCCCAACATAGTACATCCATAATTATGACAATACTATTGGTACAACTGTATCACGACTCAGTACAAACTTGTACTATTACTTGCAGACCTTATCAGTTCTAACCACGTGTCCTTGGGAATTTTACTGCCTTTCCATAATGGTCATCGATTTTTATGATGCCTCGAGGTCTGCCGTGATGACTTCAACACACTCTCTTGAGTTATGCACTCCAAGGTCGAACTCAGATTTCCCTTCGAGCCTTTCGAGATCGGGCTCGGAATGTCATAGAGATCTCGATACCGGAGTCCCCTATATCGACCGTATACAGATAGTCCCTGCGTTTCTTAGAATGAAGTTATGAGAACAATATTGAATTATTGGCTCTTCGATATTCTCCTCGTGATGTCAGTCGACGTCACGTCAGGTCAGCAATTGATGTGACATAAAGGTTGTACAAAGGTCATTTCAACACGTTTCTCGAAAGGCCCGTGAACCGCTATTGACCGCCCTTTTAGTTTCTCCAATACGCTTAGAGGACCCCTATAAATATTCAAATCTTCCTCCTTCATGTTTCTATTCTTTATAGTGCCTTTAAATCCTCATGAACAATTTTCTGCTTTCATCCATTTTCTGTACTCAATTCTTCATCGGTTTCTTCTTCTTATTTCGAAACTTCAGCATAGTTATGAACAAAATTCCTAAAAAGGTCCCTCAAAAAAGAGAAAGCCCCTTCTTCTTCACGCTTGTCTTAGAGAGAAACATCATTTCCCCCTCGTGCTTTAGGAGTGCTCCCAGGAACCTGTGAAACGTCATCTGATTTTAAGGTTGAGAGGCCTTCTTCGGTAGCGGGCCTATGCGAGCCCACGTCTTGATATGTTAGTCTGGTAACCGATATTGAAAAGTCAAAGGTTGATTGCCGTTGGGAGAAGGGAGTGCAAGTGGAGATCTCTTCATCTGAAGGAAATATAACTACCTATAGAGTTGGTTGGGCCATTCTTTGGCGGAGAGAAAATAACAAGAAGATATTCATTCGTGTCGCACTTAAATTTTGACATAGGGAAATTCTTCATCAATTCTTATTTTCCCTGAATCTCAGTCCAAGTAACTTCACATATATGTTATACGTTTTAGACAAAAATTCCAGTGGGAGTCTTAGTATCCTCCCACTTGAAGTTTGAGTGCTTTCCTAATTTCAGAGGCAACACAGCTTGTTGTGCAATTGACAAAAGCATAGCCCAAACTATTTTCGGTCTGGAAATCCATTGAAAGCTGTTATTGAGACGTCAAAAAATACTCCGAAGGGGATGGGCACCATCTAAAAGATACTACTGATGCTGAGAAGGAGTTGAGGGGGGCGTCCGATCGAGGGAGAAGAAGCAACGAATATGCCTAATGTAGATCCCGGAGGAAAACCCGTAGGGAGTTTTGTTCTAAGTGCTTCGATCTCTTAGAGGAGATAGAACATGTCCAGGCGGATGAGTTTGACGCCAAGTTCCTCGTTTCATCCGATGATGAAGTTGATGCTGGAGATAATGAGGAAAAGGCTGGTAAGGGAGCTGGTCCCAAAGGAGTTGGTGAAGACATAGTCCCTGAGGGGAAAAGACTAAGTCACCGAAGGTAGAATAGGTCTTTCTTTCTTGATTTTTGTAAAAGGCTCCTCGTGGGAGTGTTGTATATATGCCTTCGTATTATTATTTATAAAGAAACTTTTCATCCTGTCTTCGTCTTTGATTCTTTATGCTTGCTGATGATCAGTCTGATGTGTTGGACTCAGAATATAAAAATCCTTAGGTTTGTGTGTTCGATGATTGATCGACAATAAGTGACCATCTAAGGTCTGACCTTCGGACTGAGCTTTAGCTCAGGACCTTTGAGTCCTAACTTAGGTAGGATCTCGAGCGCAATGTGATTTGGATTTTAAGTCGTTAGGTGTCGAACTTTAGTTTTTAAGATTTTGGACCTTAGGATATTTAGATAGGCCATTAGGGTATTTAGATTGGGTCAATTTGACCCATAATATGGCTATAATTTTCCCTCATTCTGGCTAAAGACTTTTAAATTTTTGTCATGCCTTGCCATGTTTTATGTTCGTCCGATTCTTCGACGGCTCAAATAGAACCTCGATTATAAGTCGATATGTGATGATAATTGAGTACCTCGTGAGGTTCTTTCGGAGGCTGATGTTTTGTAACCTGTATGCTGAAGGCTGATTTTTTTTTAAGCCTTTTCGTTGTTCGGGGATGATATTATCAAAGCTCCTTTGATTATGCCAAGGGTAGCCTAACTAACTGGTTTTTTCAAAGTGTTTAGAGGCCTTTAAATCTTATGGCGGAAGTCGGACGTCTCCAAGCTGTGCTATTTCGACCGTAGCCTTTTAATATGACTGTAGTCTTAGTGTTCGGCCACAGCCTTTAGTCCCCAAGTAAGACGACCATGGCCTCTATATCTATGGTATGCCTTTTATGGGTCTTATAAGTTCGAATATACATCCTCGATCTTAATATCAGGGTGGTGCCTCTTTAATATCTTATAAGTTTCAGTATGCCTGGTTGAGGTCTTACAAGTTTGATGTTACCTCATTGAGGTCTCATTGATTCGATGTTGCCTTATCGAGGTCTTACAAGTTTGATGTTGTCTCATTGAGGTCTTATAGATTCTATGTTGCCTCATTGAGGTCTTATAGATTCTATGTTTCCTCATTGAGGTCTTATAGATTCGATGTTGCCTTATTTAGGTCTTACAAGTTTGAGTCTTTGATGACTCGATAAGTTGACTGTCGATGACGGTCCCCGAGTGTTCGGGGGTATTTGGTCCTTGAGCCTTTTTCATGTGAAAATAGTAAACTTCTTTCAGGAACAAAGTGTTCTGATAAATAAGAATACATCTTCGAATGCTTGATACATGCGCACATATTTTCGCCATCGGGGGCTCGACTATTCTACGCGAACACAGTTCATTTGACCATTTGGTCCATTACAGCATTCTCCTATCAAGGCCCTCTTAGTCATGCTAGGATTTCTTCGAAAGAGTAACCTCCAAGGGTGATGCCCCTCAGTATTCGAGGTTGACTAAAAAAGAAGCCTTGAATACTTGTTGAGTTTTCCTTAGGTAGAATATTGGTGTTGCCTCGTTAAAAACCTCGCTGGTAAAACCCATTTGGGATAAAACCCGATATAAGGAAAAAAGAGTGCAACACATGCTTTAAAACCCAAGGTCTTCGAGCTGAAGGGTTCTTCGACTCTTCTCGATCGAACATCTACAATAATTTAGTACAAAACATAAATCAAAAGGGAGAAGGTTATACCTTAGCAATAATAGTGTCTGAGCATTGATATGTTCCAATTTCTTGGTAATTGTCTGCCTTCCATGGTTCCAAGTTTGTAGGACCCTTTGCCTACTACTCCGAGGACTCGGTACTGTACTTCCCAGCTTGGGCCTAGTTTCCCTTCATTTGGGTTTCGAGTGTTGAGAGTAACTTTGCTTAGGACTAAGTCTGCAACTCCAAAGTATTGGAGGTTTATTCTCATGTTATAGTACCTTTCAATCCTTTATTTTTGGGAGGCTATTTGGACCAGTGCGGCCTCTCGCTTTTCATGTAGTAGCTCGAGGGCAGTAGTCATGGCCTCGTTGTTCAAGTCCTCAGTGGCATGTTGAAATCTGGATCGGTTGGCCGACCTCGACCGGTATCAAATCCTCAGACCCATATACCAAAGAGAATGAGGTCTCTTCTATGCTTCACGTCAAAGTTGTTCGATATGCCCATAGTACTTCGGGCAACATTATGTCCATTTTCCTTTCACATTTTCTAGCCTCTTATTCATGCTTTGAATGATGGTCTTGTTCGTGGACTCGACTTGACCATTTTCACTCGGATGGTAAGGTGTCGAAATGATTCTTTTGATTTTATGATCTTCGAGGAATTTCCTACCCTGCTGCTAATGAACTGCTCTCCATTATCACATGTGATCTCGGAGGGGATCCCGAATCGGCATATGATGTGGTCCCAAATGAATCCAATGGCTTCTTTTTCTCTTATTTTCTCGAAAGCATGTGCTTCCACCCATTTCGAGAAGTAGTCAGTATTAAATAAAATAAATCTAGCTTTACCTGGCGCCGTAGGTAGGGCAGACGATGTGCATTCTCCATTTCATGAACGGCCACGGGGATAAGGCTGAGTGTAATTGTTCACCGGGTTGGTGAAGTATTGGTACGAATCTTTGACATTTGTCACATCTTTGAACAAATTCTTTGATGTCCTTTTCCATGCTATCCCAATAGTAGCCTGCTCTAATCAACTTTCGAACTACAGAAGTCGCCGGAGTGAGTTTCACAAGTGCGTTCATGGATTTCTCGAAGCACGTAGTCGGTGCCCCCTGGTCCTAAACACACTGCTAGAGGCCCGTTGAATGTCTTTCTATATAGTGTTTCGTTCTCCTCGAGTTAAAAATGGGCTACTTTGGCTCGATGGGCCCTTGATTCTTTTGGGTCTGTGGGAAGCTTCCCATTTATCAAATAGTCGATGTACTTGTTACTCCAATCCCATGTTATACCTTTTGAGTTGATCTCGACATTCCCTTCTTCAATCATCGATTTGGATAGTTGCACAACAGCCCCCAGGAGTATGTCATCTTGTTCGACGGACGATCCCAGGTTTTCGAGTGCATCGGCCTCGCTGTTCTGTTCCTGAGGTACGTGGACCAGAGTCCATTCTTTGAAGCGATGCAATGATACTTGAAGTTTTTATAGGTATCTTTGCATCCTGTCTTCCTGAACCTCGAAGCTCCCGTTTACTTGGTTTACTATAAGAAGGGAGTCACATTTTGCTTCAATTACTTCTTCTCCTAAGCCTTTGGCCAGCTCAAGACCTTCAATCATATCCTCATACTCGGCTTCGTTGTTATTCAATTTCGAAGTTTTAATGGATTGTCTAATTGTGCTACCCGTAGGTGGTTTCAGAACTACACCGAGTCCGCGCCCTCTTACTTTTGAGGCATCGTCAGTAAAGAGAGTTCATACCCCTGATGATGTGCCTGTTTTTAGCAAGAGTTCTTTCTCTACCTCGGGCACGACGAAAGGTGTAAAGTCGGCCACGAAGTCTGCCAAATTTGTGACTTGATAGATGTTCGGGGTTGGTACTCGATATCGTACCCCCCGAGTTCAATGGCCCATTTGGTTAATCGGCCCTATAACTCTGGCTTATGCAAGATGTTTCGAAAAGGGCATGTTGTTAAAACACATATACGATGGCACTGAAAATAAGGTCTCGATTTCCGAGATGCACTTATTAATGCTAGATCCAATTTTGCTAAGTGTGGATACCTGTTTTCAGCATCTCCTAGGGTCCCACTTACGTATAGACATGGAATTTCGTACCTTTTTCTTCTCGAACCAACACACCACTTACCGCTATCTCGGACACGGCCAAATACAGTGTTTTGCCCTCCTTCGAGGTATATAGAAGAGGTGGGCTTGAGATACAAGATTTAATTCTTCTAAGGCATGTTGTCTCTCTACAGTCCACTTCAAATTGTTTTTCTTTTTGAGTAGGGAGAAGAAGTGGTGACTCAGATCTGACGACCTCGAGATTTATCGTCCTAAGGCTTCTATCCGTCCAATCACCCGTTGTACTGCTTTCACGTTGTTTACCACGATGATTTCATCGCCTTGATTTTGTTGGGATTCATCTCGATTCCCCGGTTCAATACCATGAAGCCCAAAAATTTTCACGATCCGACTCCGAAGGAGCATTTCTTAGGGTTAAGCTTCATCCTTGTATCTTCTAAGAATATCAAATGTTTCATGCAAATGAGTCAAATGGTCCTCTGCGCAAAGGGACTTAACTAGCATGTCATCGTGTAAACTTCCATAGATTTTCCTGTTTGATGTTCAAGCATCTTATTAACTAGGCGTTGATATGTGGCACCTTCATTTTTTAGCCCGAAAGGCATTACATTATAAGAATATGTACCATACTTCGTGATGAACGAAATCTATTCCTGGACTTCCGGGTTCATTTGGATTTGATTATACCCGGAGTAGGTGTCGAGAAATGTAAGAATATCATGGCCTGCCATGGCATCGATCAAGCGATCGATGTTGGGCAATGGGAATGATTCTTTAGGGCATGCTTTATTCAGGTCTTTGTAATCTATACACATTCTCAATTTATTTCCTTTTTGGGGACTACCACTACATTAGCTAACCATTCGAGGTATTTCACCTCCCTAATGGATCCTATTTTGGGAAGTTTTGTTACCTCGTGTTTGATGAATGCATGATTTACCTCGGACTGAGGCCTCCATTTTTGCTTCACCGGTTTGAACCCGGGGTCTACACTTAGTCGATGGGTTGTTACTCACTGGGGGATCCCTGTCATTCCTAAATGGGACCAAGCAAAGCAATCAATGTTATTAACAGTAAATTGAATCAGTTTTCTCTTGAGTTCAGGGGTTAATCCCATTCACAGGTATATATTTCGATTTGGAAAGTGTTTGATCAAAATGGCCTTTTCAAGCTTTTCGACCGTCGACTTTGTTGCATCCGACTCTTCAAGGGCAACTAAGGCTCGAGGAATGATGAAGTCTTCCTCATAAACTTTGATCTACTGATCACAGACCGCTTGTCTTTCGGGGATCTGCTTGTCTTTTGACTTCTCCGAAGTGGAAAGTGTCGATATTGGTGTCATGTCGTGAACCGCGAACATCTCCTTTGTTGTATGCTTCTCTCCATACACCATTTTTACACCATATTTTTTTGGGAACTTCATCATTTGATGAAGAGTTGATGGAACTGCCCTCATGCCATGTATCCATGGCCTCCCAAGTAAGGCATTGTACCTTATGTCACCTTCGATGACATGAAACTTGGTATCTTGAATTGTACAGGCTACGTTGACTGCGAGCATGATTTCCCCCTCATTTTCTCACTTTCCATGTTGAGTCAATTTAGGAATCAAGAGGTGGGTACGATCTGATCGAGCAGTCCGAGTTGCTTCACTACCCTCAGCCTAATTATATTGGTCGAGGTACCTGGATCCACAAACACACGTTTAATTTGAAATTTATTCAAAAGAAAAGAAATCAACAGTGCATCATTATGAGGCTGAGATACGGCCCTAGCGTACCCTTCACTGAACGTAAGAGCATCCTTTGGTACATAACTCCTGATTCGCTTATCTGTTGGGATGGATACTTCCATTCGTTTGAAAACGGGTCTATTCGAGACGTCGATGCCTCCAATGATCATGTGGATGATATGTTGCGGTTCCTCCTGTTCATTTTTCATGTTCGCCTCTTCTTTCCGAAATTGATGCTTTGTTCGATCACTGAGGAATTCTCGAAGGTGCCCTTTGTTGATCAGTCGGGCTACTTCCCCTCGAAGCTGTCTACAATCCTCGGTTCTATGACCGTCAATGCCGTGACATTTGCACATTATGTTGGGGTTCCTTCGAGAAGGATATGACTGTACGGGCTTTGGCCACCAGGTATCTCTGGTCTTGCCTATGGCTGATATGATGTCTGAGGCATCGATGTTGAAGTTAATCTGACAATGGGGGTGCCTCCATTGATCTCGAATGCCTGTCAAATCCAATGTTGCTCATAAGTCCACGAGAAATCTGACCTCGATCTACCCTTCGAGCGTTCTGAGGTATATAAAGCTTGGGGGCGTTTCTTCGGTCTTCAATATATGGCTAGTATCTTTCCTTGTTCTGTTTCGACTCGATTTTTGTATTTGTTGATTCTTTTGCTAGGATACTTCTTGGATACAATAAGCCCGAAGGGGCTTCCAATTGGTCTTCCTCGGCCCTAATTTTTGATTGGTACCTGTTATGCACATCTACCCAGGTCACAGCGAGATACTCAATCAAATTTTGTTTTAGCTGCTTCGAAGATATCGAGTTTCGTTCATTCAATCCCTGCGTGAAAGCTTGCACTGCCCACTCATTGGAGACTGGTGGTAATCCCATTTGTTCCATCTGAAAGTAGGTCACGAACTCCTTTAGAGTCTTATTTTCTCTCTGCTTAATTTTGAAGACATCGGACTTCGTTGTAGTGACCTTAATGGCACTAATACGTGCCTTCACAAAACAGTCTGCCAACATGGCAAACAAATCTATTGAGTTTGGGGGGAGTTTATGATACCACATCATGGCCCCCTTGGACAGAGTTTCTCCAAACTTCTTCAACAAGACGGACTCGATCTCGTCGACTTTTAAGTCATTCCTTTTTATACCACAAGTGTAAGTGGTATTACGCTCATTGGGATATGTGGTCCCATTGTACTTTGTGATATCGGGCATCCTGAACTTCTTCAGAATGGGCTTCGGAGCCGTGCTCGACGAAAATGGTTTCTGCACAAACTTCTTTGAATCTACCCCCTTCAAAATCAGAGGTGCACCTGAGATCTGGTCGACCCTCGAGTTATAGTTTTCCACAATTTTGTCTTTAGCCTATATCTTCTTTTCTACGGATTGAATGCTTTTGGTGACATCCTCGATCTTTTTCATAATAGTGGGGTCCGTTCCTGAGCCGTTGTTACTCGATCTTTCTGGTGCTTGCTCAACTAAAGGAGTTGTTTCCGGTTCCGCTGTGCTCGGGGTTTTTTGTCGACTATGTAGCTGAGCAATGGAAATTTGTTGTGCTTGCAACATTGAAAAATGATTTGTAGGCTGACTTCATTTCGAGCATGTGTTGTTTGTGTGTCAGGTTGCACTTCACTTTGCATTCTTCCCCGACATCTGTACCCAAATCGGTGCTTATAGAAATATGCGAGCCCACATCAACTGGTTGAGCGGTTGAACACCTGCTGCTGAAGCTGTTGCATTATTTTCCCTGTGGAAACCGAGGCCATTGTTGCTATTGCACTGGTTCGTTAACTGAGTTTGACATGTTTCAATCTGAAATCAAAAAATCTTGGACAAGAAGAGGTGTGAAGAATAACATGTGTTATCAGAAAATTAGAACCAAAACAATCAATATTATTTTTAGCCCCACGGTGGGCACCAAAATGTTTACCTTGAAAATTGTTTCAACAATTATATTTGATTTATGGTTCTAAAAATATGTGATTTATTCCAATACTAGGTAATAATTAAGAAGCAATGAATGTGAGCAAGGAAAATGAGATAAGCAAACCAAAGTTGTCACAAGGCTAGGGCCTCTAGCTTACTGAAAATGGGGCCTCAAGGTCGAATAGTATCAATAAATGAAAGACAATAAATGAAGAACAATAAACAAGGAGCAATAAAGTTGGGAGACAGTGTTGAGCACGAAAAAAGCTGAGAATGGTCTATTGCAATAAATATGTCCCCTTTACAAAATGACAGAGATCCCTTTTATATAGGAGGGGAGAATCCGAACATAATACATCCCTAATTATGACAAAGAAATACTATTGGTACAACTGTATCACAACTCAGTACGAACTTGTACTTTTTATTGCAGACCTTATCAGTTATAATCACGTGTCCTTGGGAATTTTTTCGCCTTTCCATGATGGTCATCAATTTTTATGATGCCTCGAGGTCTGCCTGACGTCTTTGACATATTCTCTCGAGGTATGCACTCTGAGGTCGAACTTCAGATTTCCCTTCGAGCCTTTCAAGATCAGGCTCAGAATGTCATAGAGATCTCGATACCGTAATCCCCTGTATTGCCGTAGAGAAATTATAATAGCACATCTTAGAGTAAGTGTTGAAGGTCATCAAAGGTTTAGTGTGGGTGTTCGCGTAGAGATTTGGAGTTTAGGAGGGTGGAAAAGTTATTCTCAATATTTTCTCTCTGAAGATATTACGTGAATTGATAATGAAGGTTAAATAAGTGTATTTCACATTAGGCGGGGCTATGAGTATGATGTCTTCCCATAGTTGTTCTGCATATACCGTGTGCTTTTATGTCTTCCCTGGTAAAATGCGATTCTGCGGCCATTTTGCGGCCATTATGCGATCGCAGAAATGGTTATGCTGTCATAAATTGGTCGCAAGCCTGTCCAGTGCAACCCAGTTCTGGAAAGCAATTCTGCGATCCATTTTGCAACCCACATACTTGTTCTGCAGTGCACTACGAGACCGCAGACCCGATTTCGGAGACTTCTTTTCCTATTTTCATAACCCGACCCCATTTTGATAAATAGGCTTTGGGGATTCATTTGGGGCTGTTTTCTACTGAATCTAGAGAGAGTTGAGATCATTTTAGTGAGGGAATGAGGAACCTAACATCCTAATCATCCAATCTTGCACAAATTCTCAAGAATCAAGGAAGCTAATCTCTATCTCACTATCCTTCCAAGTATGTCCTACTTCTAAGATTTCATATAAGAGATTATGAGTTCAAAAAAATATTGTGGGGTTGGAAATGAGCCATGCATGTGACACTAAGCCATAGTATGTCGGATTAATGAACTCTTTTGAGCTTTTCTTGTTGAAATTGGTTGAGGGAAGAAGGACTTTCCATTGTAGAACCTTGTAGTCTATTTCACATGCTAGGTGTTTGATGAAATTCCTAAGAGAGTTACACCATGGTGAATCCTTCTAATTATCAATCAAGTTTCACTATCTTCCCATAGATTATCATTGCTAGAGGTGTTGGTACATTGTAGTAACTTAAGGAAATTTTAAACAAGGTATGTTGGCTAAACTTCCTTTCTCAGAATTGAATTCCATAATGTTTCCATAAGTTTAAGTATGATTGGCCCAAATCCCTAACTTCTACGTTTCAGGTTATCCCCTATAAACTCACAAAATTTGATTATTCCGAATGAGCCTTATATTGAAGGATAGATGTTTAATGTATGGGTTGCTTATTAAAATGGTATGGCTTTGAGTTGTACTTTAAATAAAAATGGGCATACCAACTAACTGAGGAAAACTCGATATGCTTAATACTCATAATTGCTCTTATGTGTACTAAATGTCTTGATTGAGTGTGTCTAGTTGTTGATAAACAATAAAGACGTCTGAAAATGAATTAAATGAACTGGGGTAATAGAGTGTGGATAACATTTATAATTATGCCAAGTGATTCAAATGAAATGAGAAAATATATGAAATAGATTACGAAAGGAGACTCGACTCAACTATTTTAAAATGACTTCTAAAAGTGAAATTTTCCTAAAAGCACTATCGAGGTATGCACGGATAACCCCCCCCCCCCTTCTTAAAAATTGAACTCTCATGGTGCCCATGCATATGATGTAAGTTCCAACCTTGATTGATGTAGAAAATGATGTTCCGAACGTGATTGTGTTGTAAGAATGTATGTGCAATATGTACTTAAATGCTCCCATTATGCTATCTTGTCACTTGAGGATGTGGTGAAGATATGGAATATGTGTCAAATTGCCAAATTATATGAAAGCCTCTATATCCCCACGATTCATAATTTCTCCTGTATGTACTTGATATCTTGAATTGAAAGGCTTGTTTGACGAAATTAACCATAATGTCAAATATGGGAAAAGAACTCGAATTATGAAATGTGACCAAGTGCCAAGTATGATATAACAATTATGGCCACTATTGCCGAAGAAATTGAAATATGTGAGGGGAAATATGGAAAGAGATGATTGATGGAAAATGGAATGTCTTGAGTGAGACGGCCTAGCTGATCGGGCCGTGATCGGACGCCATGGCGCACATATGGTGGTATTGTGCTGGAAACTGAAACCAAAATTGAAACAAGAATTGAGATTGTAGAGAATGTCTCCAGTGAGATGACCTAGACGATCGGGTCGTGCTCGGACTCCGTGCGATGAGTACGGTGGCGTTATGAATAGTGGCATTTTGAACACTAGTATTGTGGATAGTGGTATCATGACCTGTTGTATTATCGGAACTAATGATCTCCCAACTAAAAGTATGTATTACTTTCATATTTTGAAAATTGTTATGTTTCAATTGCGCATGTGGATATTGTTGATTGTGACTTGTTGTTTCTATGGCTCTCCTTTTCTCACATGGTTATTCTATTTTGAAAATTGAGTTTTAGCTATAGATACTAGTACTATTCGACAGTACTAACATCCCTTTTGCCAGGGCGCTGCATCTTTAATGGATGCAGGTGGTTCCACGGTAGGCGACTGTGATCAGTGATACCGGTACGCTCCTTTCAGCTAATTTGGTGATCCCCACTTCATTTTGGGGTCCTGTGTCATTTGGTTATCGTGTACTTTATATTTTAAGGTATAGCTGGAGCCTTTTTGCCAGTATTTGCATATTACTCTTCAATTGTAGTTAGAGGCTCCGTAGAGAGGCTGTGGGTGGTGTTTGATATTGGGAATTAAACTAGAAATATTGGTATTTGGCGAATATGTGTTCTTCATATCTATAAAAAATATTATAATATTTAGGATATTATGGTCGAAACTGCTAATAGAAACAAAATGAAATATTTACAAAGTATGATTAATGGAGTTCATCTCATCTTTATTCATGAATTAGTTTGGGTAGAATGAAACCTAACAGGCTTGCTCAGTCGGGTTTACAAGGTTGAGCGTCGGTCGCACTCCTCAGTTTTTGGGGCGTGATAGATAATTAGGGCACAATTTTTAGGACCCTCAAAATTCTGTGGCAATAAGGTCGCAATGTCTCTAATAGTGTCATAGTTACCGGTTCATCTAATTGATTTTTTTTAAAAATTGCATATTACTATGTTTTGAATAACTCTGCATGCATATTTTTCGAAAACTTTATTTTGGCTAGATTCTACTCATGGTAACTCAAACAAAATTTTGATGCGGAGCAGATCCAAGAAAGCAGACAAAGGCACGAACCAACCTCCCCTGCAAAACTCACAATTTTTCTTTGAATTCAGGAACAAGAAATAGTTCCTAGTACGTGAGCACCTTAGATTCGCTGTCTTCATAACAACAAAGCTACCAAACTCAGCTCCAGCTAAGAAATATTCTATTATCACTTATTATCTATTCATTGCACGAGACTAAGCATTGTCTTCATCTTTGCATGTGGCTAAGCCTTTCCTCCTTAATTGCATAAGGCTAATAATTGTCTTCTCAATGCATGAGACTAAGCATTGTCTCAAATCTTTGCATAAGGCTAAGCCATGCCTCCTTAATTGCATAAGGCTAAGCTCTGCTTCCCATTGCATGACACTAAGAATTCTCTCAAATATTTGCATGAGGCTAAGCCCTGCCTCCTTCATTGTATAAGGCTATGCACTCCCTTCCTGTTGCATGAGACTAAGCACTGTCCCCATCTTGCATGAGGCTAATCCATGCCACCTTAATTGCATAAGTCTAAGCCCTGCCTTCCCGTTGCATGAGACTAAGCATTGTCTCAAATCTTCGCACGAGGCTAAGCCATGCCTCCGTAATTGCACAAGGCTAAACACAGCCTTCCCATTGCATGAGACTATGCATTGTCTCCAACTTTCCATGAGGCTAATCCATGCCTCCTCAATTGCATAAGGCTAAGCTCTGCCTTACCTGCATTAGACTAAGCATTGTCTCCAATGTTTCACGAGACTAAGCATTGTCACTTCTTGCATAACCACAAATGTTGCTATTCCAAAACCTTGCATTATTCTCTTCTCTCAAGGCTAAGCTCTTCCTCCGACCTTACACAAGACTATGCTCTGCCTTGTTTCATCTCGAGAATTATGTCTTTGCATCTCATGGGCTGATACATAGCCAATTTGTTCGAAGGCGTCATAGTCTGAAGGCATCATCCTCATAGCCGAGAGACACCATGCCATGGCCTGAGGATCTCATAACACTGCACATCATTATTCAAAGGCATCATCCTCATGGATAGAGAACATCATTTCATCGCTTGCGTGTAAATACCCGTAATATTTTATGGCTAAAAATAATGCCCAAATAGGTCCCTGTGTTGTTATAACTGTAGAAATTCATAAAACAAATCCTTTATGAGTAAAAGTACCCCGAGACTTAAAGGATAAAATTTTCAAAATTTGCACAAGTCTACGGTCCACTATGCGATCGTAGATAAGGTATGCGGACCGCATAGTGGTCGCATACCTGGATAGTTTGCTATCCATTTTGAGGACAACTATGCGGCCTAGAATGCGATCACATTTCACAAATGCGGGCTGCATAGTTGTCGGATTATTGCACCTTGACTTTTGCGGAGGGATTTATGCGACGCACTATGCGATCGCATAACAGGTATGTGGACCGCATATTGGTCGCATACCTGGGCAGTCAACTTTTCTTTTTGGCCCATTTGAGGGCCAATTATGCGACAGGAGTGCGATCGCATTCCTGACCATATTTTTGCTTCAGGACTATTAAATTTCTAATTTTATACCCGACCCCCATTTAATTAAAACACTTACCCCCCTTCAAGTTTAAAGATTTTCTAACCAAAATAGTGAGAGGGAAGAGAGAGTTCTAGAGCGAGAAAGTCCCAACTCCACCAAAGTGATCCTCCTTCATCATTCAAGCTTGGAACTTATCAAGTAGGGCACCATTTTCTTCACCATAAGAGGTAAGCTTCTACCCCAACAACCTTAATTTCCAGATTTTATTAAAATGAAACATGTTTAGGTGAGTTCATGAAGATGGGGGTAGGAGTCTTGCATGCATGTAACAAACTAGACATAATCTAGTAAAAGGGAAATGGGTTAGAGTAATATTGCACTAAAAAGAGGCCATTTAATCTAAAGGAATACCTAGTGCTTGATAGAATGCTCAAGTATGTTCAAGACATGATGTTTATTCCTAATTCTAAGTTCAATTATGCCACATTGTGAACTACATTGAAGGTGCTTGAAGGCCCGGTGAATTGTGGTAGAAATTAGTGAAAAATCACAAATCAAGGTATGTATGGCTAACTTTAATCCTTGTAGAGTCATCTTGTTGGTGTCCAAGCACTTGGTTTGAAACTCTTGCTTGAGCATATGTGAATTTATTGACCTGCTGTGTAAAGGTGTATGACTTCGCTCTTTGAGTTTCTTAGTCGATTACCATGTTATATGAGCTTGTGAAAAGGTGATTCTTTGTGCTTATTCTATCATGATCAAAGCTCCTTAAATGTTGAATACGTCGGTATGAGAGGATGTGCTGCAAAACGAAAGAAATGATAATGAAACAAAGTGTTGAAAGTATCTAAGTGCTAAAAGTTGTGTGGTAAATAATGGAAAGGAAACAGGGATAAACTAATTGAGCTATGTGTTGATGGCATACCGTATGTGACTCACTATTTGATAAAGATTTATGTGATCTTGATTTCATATGGTTACTTGGTTGTTACGAATGAATATCCTTGAAGATGAGATTCTTTGTGAACATATCAAAGTGTTAAAGGCTGTGTAGCAAGCGATGAAAGTGAGTATGGGCTGGTTTTATTGAGTTAAATGATTGTGGCAACTCCATATATGAATTACTGATTAGTAAGGATCATTGTCCCTTGATTTCACATAGTTATTATTTGATATGAACTTATGTTCTTCATGACGAGGATCCTTGTGATATAATTGTTAGTGGTTGTTGTTGTGAAATGTGATTGTAAGGTGGGATCGGGTTGCACAACGCAACATAAATGTATGGTGGGATCGGGTAGCATGCCGCAACAGAATTGTAAGGTGGGATCGAGTTGCACGCCGCAACATAAGTAATAAGGGTGTAATGTGACTGTGAGATGGGATCGGTTTGCTCTCCGTAACAGAAGAAATAAGGGTGGAATATGATGGTAAGGGGGATCGGGTTGCACACCGCAACAGGAATACAATTGAAATAAGAAACTGTGTAAACCCCATTTGTGATTCTATGTATCTCTACGCAATATGTGTTTGGGTTTCTTTAACTGCCTCATCTATGTGTATTGCTTGATTTTACATAGAGTAAAGTTTGTTTATACATACTAGTACTATTCAATGGTACTAATGTCCCTTTTGCCGGGGGCGCTACATCTTCTATATGGATGTCGGTGGTTCTATAGCAGGTATCTCGGTTTGCCGTTAGTGGTGCCTCCTCCTCATCTCTCTAGCAGTTCTAGTGAGTCTCATTTCCTCTCGGGGCCGTGAGTACTCTATATCATCTCATTTTGTATATTTGATGTCTTTTAAGGTATAGCCGGGGCCTTGTTGTCGGCAAGTATTGTGTAAACCGTTAGCACTCTTATAGGCTCCGTAGACATGATGTGGGTTGTACATATATGTGTTTTAGGCAGTAAATGTGTTTACTAGTAATCGAGTTCCGAGCCGGAATTATTGTATGTTTTCTGATTATCAAATGCGGAAGTGATAACGGATAAAATAAACTGAAGTAGTAGATTCATGCTTAGACTCTATATTGCTACTTCATGTGGAATAATGTATATTGTAAATACAGGGTAGCGCGTTGGGCAGGAAAGGAAATCCAGGTCCGCTTGACCGGGATCATCCGGTTGGGCGCCATCTCACCCATCGGTTTTGCGTGTGACTAACTTGGTATCAGAGCCTAAGGTTTTAAAAGTGTCCTAGGATATCTTGGAGACGTGATATAATTCGAATTCGGTCAGGACCCACCGTTGTGGACCTCAAGAAGTGCCTAAAACCTTCTCCTCGAGGTAATTTGGGCCCTTACCTGATCTTTAGTGACGCAAACTAGTAATCCCGAGTCATTTGCAAATAGGTGACCTAACACACCTTAATCCGTTAGGTGGGGACTCTCTCTTTTAAATCCCTTCCTTTTAAAAGAGTTGTCACGTGTCGAAACCCGATTTTGCGAGAAAAAGGGGCACAACAACGTGTACGCAGGTGTTATGTGTGACTTAGGGCTGGATTAGACCTTAGGCTATTAATTTGCCTAATTTGATCATATACCTTATATGGAACATGACTAATTACTTTTTGACTATTTGATCATGATCGCTACAATTGATTTATCCATTGCCATGCTTTATATGTTGAACCCCCATACGCATTTTTAGGTTATTGTGAATTTCCATGTGCACTTTGTTGTTAAGTTGTGAGAAACTTTGTCATTATTGGTTTGTGATAATTGTGGCTCATGTCGACATGTGAGCAGACTAATTGGGTGTTGGCACGAAGCCTTTGCCGTGTGATTCTGATTATCGTTGTGTGCGTGGGGCAAAATAAGGGTGTCGTCTTCATGGGTTTCCTAAGTGGTGAAACAAGTGTGGTGATATGCCCATGTGGCGAAATAAGGAGGGCATTCGATTAGAGATCATGATTATGTATTATCTACTTCTTGGGAGATGCAATTGGGTATAGCCATTAAGCTTGTGTTAACTCTATTTGCATTTTTATATTAAACTCTACCTTATTATATCATGTTTTATTCATTTAATCTGGATAAGTGATAGGCTTACCTTGTCTTAGATATTAGATGTCATCACAACCTCTTTGATGGGATTTTGAGTCGAGACATCTGAAATCTTTTTACTCAAACTTATATGGATCATAGGATTATATTATCTTTGAAAGTTATAATCTTGCTTTGTGTGAAGTGTTTTCCAGTATTATGAAAGGAGAATTTGAAATGAGCATGATGAGAAAGTTAACCTTCTTTCTTGAGCTTCAAAATCAAACAATCATCCAAAGGAATCTTCAATAGCCAAACCAAGTATACAAAGAAACTTATAAAAAGGTTTGGAATGGATAATGGAAAATCTAGTGGAACACGTGTGAGTCCATCAATAGCTTTTGAAGAAGACAGAGATGGAAAAAGCCAAACTATGTATAGAGGAATTATTGGATCTCTTTTTTACCTCATTGCTAGATGACCAGATAAAATGTTCAGTGTATGCAAATGTGCAAGGTTTGAGTCGACTTTCAAGGGATAACAAATAACTGCAACAAAACGCATCATTAGATATCTTATCAGTACTGTCACGACCCAAAACCTATGGGTTGTGATGGCGCCGGACACCACTGTTAGGCAAGACAACCCCTTAATTAGTTGAAATACCTTCATGTTTAGCAATTTCGAAATCGTTGCCTTTATTTCATGTCATAATCAAATAAATAAATTGTTGTAAATTAAACACGACAGGGAATCCATTTAATTCAATAAAACAAGACACAACACATCCCCAGAACCCAGATGACACAAGTATATGGACAATTTCTAAGAATTTATACAATTATACAACTCTTGTCCGAGAATAAATGGGACAAATGCAATAAAATACAAGTAAAGGTATAGAAGGAAGGAGACTTTGTCAACTGCACAACGCCTCTGCATGAATGCAGCCCGAGTAAGTCTCTGAATCATTTTTCGAACTATGAAGGTACCTGTGCAACAAAATCCACAGAAAGTGTAGCATGATTACATATAAATATATGTACCCAGTGAGTATCCTGCCTAATCTCGAAGAAGTAGTGACGAGAAGTCGACTCGATACTCACTAAGGTCCAACAGTAACAAAGTAAGCAAGATTTAAGGAAAACAGTAGGCATGTAAGACAAATAACCAAGTACATCGATATTAGACATCAAATAACAATCAAAAAATCCACCAAGATTGGTAACCACCGTGGCGTACGGCCCGATCCCATCCTGTAATCTTTGCCATGGCGTACGACCCGATCCCATACTGTAATCCTTGCTGTAGCGTACGACCCGATCCTATCCTGTAATCCTTGCCGTGGCGTATGGCGCGATCCCATCATGTAATCCTTGTCGTGGCGTACGGCCCGTTCCCACAATATAATCAATCATCATTTTGTCGTGGCGTACGGCCCGATCCCATAATATAATCAATGATCACTCTACCGTGGCGTACGACCCGATCTCACAATATAATCAATCATCACTCTGCCGTAGCGTATGGCTCGATCACATCCTGTGATCACTCTTACCACACTCAAATCAAGCCAAGTATCATCACGTTCAAAGGAAACTATGCCAATCACACAAGAATACAAGTCATATTTAGGCTATAATAGGGAAAAACAATGAACATGTTGTGTCCTAACTACCCGGACGAAGTAGTGATAGCCACTACTTACAGACTCTCGTCACTTGGTGCGTACGTAGCCCCCCCAAACAAGATCACATAGCAATGAAGGTTACCTAGAGGGACAATTTCCCTCTTACGAGGTTAGAAAGGAGACTCACCTCGACGAAATCACCTCTCGGATCAAGGATCCGATCAAGGATGCGCCCGAATCTCCTAAATCTATTTTCCACGGCTCGAAACTATCCGAATATAGAATAATCGAATCATTTTAAGTTAAAAAAAAGAGAATTAACAAGGAAATCCCAAAATTAGGTGTTCTTGAAGAAACTTGGAATTTCGACCCCGGGCCCACTCGTTCGGATTTCGAAAATTCTTGAAGGATTAAAATACCCGAAGCCTTACTAATTAAATTATACAATTTATTTCAAAAATTCATGCTTAAATCGTGGCAAAAGATCACATTTTCTAAATTCTAGGTTTCTTAGCAAATTCCCACATTTTCCCCCAATTTTCATATAAAAGCTATGTAATAAATCTTGTATTTAACTTTAAAATAAGTAGAAGCAACTTAACTTTGATGCTTGATGAAATCCCCCTTGAAATGCTCTCCAAAACATCCAAGCCAAATGAAAGAAATGAAGAAAATGGGCAAAATTCATGTTTAAAGAATCTGCCCATGCTTTCCCAGGTTGTACCTTGCATTTGTGGTGTACAGGTTGTACATCCTATTAAAATTGTCCTTTGTTGGACACCTTATGTTAAATACCCATAACATCTTGTAGAACAATCAAAATAACAAACGGTTTGAATATTTAAAAACTACACTCGAGGATCTTTAATTCCATAGGTTGTAAACCATATAATTCATTATATATCCCGAGATATGAGCTTCTAAAGTCTGCTCTAGGCATCAGAAAATTCTTGCGAAAACTGCTCCACCAGTCTTCTTCAATTCAGTAATAACGTTTTGCACAAAACTCCAAATAACAAATGGTTTAATAATCTGAAAACTAGACTTCAAGATATACAACTTTCATGTTTTGTCAATTTTCATATTTCTTATATGTTCTTATATATATGCTTCCAATGTTAGCTCCTCGATGCACAATTTTGCTGTCCAAAAATGCACCAGAAAATTTCTGCAATTTTTTTCCTTCTTTTTTGTCCGAAATTCATTCCGTTAACCTTCCGAAATCCACCCGAGGCCCTCGGGACCTTAACCAATTATACCAACATGTTCCAAAACATGATACGAACTCGCTCGAGGCCTCAAATCACATCAAAAATGTCAAAATCATGAATCGCTCTCCAATCCAAATCTTTAAGAACTTAGAATTTCAAACTTCAACATCCGATGCCGAAACCTATCAAATCACGTCCGATTGACCCCAAATTTTGTACACAAGTCATATTCGACATTACGGACCTGCCCAAACTTTTGGAACTGGAATCCGACCCCGATATCAAAAAGTCAAACTTCTCAAAAACCTTCAAATTTCTATCTTTAGCCAAATGACTTCAAAATGACCTCCGGACATCCAAATTCACTTCAGATCGCACTCCCAACTCCAGAATCACAGTAGAGAGCTATTCCCAGACTCGGAATCACAAATGGAAACCAATATCATTCAAATGCGCTTCAGGCCAAACTTAGGAAATTTCTTCAAAAATGTTGACTTCCAGAATATACACCGAAATACTCTCGAGGTCCCCAAATCTTGATCTGGACATACGCCGAAGTCCGAAATCACCATATCAATCTGCTGGAACCTTCAGATCATGATTCTGAGGTCGTTTACTCAAAATTCCAATTTTACTCAATTTCTTCAACTTAAGGCTTCTGAAATGAGAATTTTCCTTTCAATTTAACTCCGAACCTCCTGAATTTTCAACTCTGACCATACATACAAGTCACAATACCCGAAATAAAGCTACTCATGACTCCTAACTACTGAACGACACGCTGGATCTCAAAACGACCGGTCGGATCGTTACATTCTCCCCCACTTAAACAGACGTTCGTCCTCGAACGTGCCAGGAACTGCCCCAGAATTACATGGAATCACTGTTTAACACCTCGTCCACCTGCCCGTTCTACCACAACCCGGTTGAGCACATAAGCTTGATCAAATCTGAAGATATCCTCCTTTATTCATACAATAACCTCTGAACTTAGTTCTAACATCTAAAATTCTCTGCCAGGCCTGTTTCTAACATTTGAACACATAATCAACTACCACACGAGGTACCAGAACACAACTGTAGGCCCTTGTTGAATCAGCACCATACACCGCCTGATCCATTTTCTGACCACAATGACCCTCCCTGGATCTTAATGACCAAAATTTTGCGACTTTGATGCTCTCATAGAACCTTATAAGTTACATTCATACCTTTTGCTATAACGCTGACGTTACCACCACTGTGGAGGAAATGTGTAGAAATTCCTAACCAACTGCAGAGTTAACTAAACATTGAAATCCTTCCTCCTTACTAAGATCATCATCCCATTGCAACCAATGATGGTGATTGTCCTGTAATATACTTGCATAGTCCTATCACACTGATCCCAAATTTATAATCTCGTCTCACCCAGTACGAACTGCTCAGATAACCAATCACCCCAGGCATAACCAATAGTCTCACACGATGACACAATGCGCCAATAGGCCACAATTCAAACACGACACATAAGGAAATGACATCAGGAAGGGACTACCCGACTCATTCTATAAATATGAACTTTCCTCAAAGAAATAGGAAGTAAAACACAAGAATAATCATTATAGGAGTCTTTCTCAACATCATAATGTTGCGACGCGCAACCCGATCCAAATAATATACCTGTGGTGGCGTGCCACCCAATCCCATCATAGAATTTACATAAGGAAAGATACACGGAGCTGAATTGCTCACTATTACAAATCACTGAATATCGGCCAGAAGCACGTTAAGTGCATAATACCATTCGTGGGAGACTGATAGAGCCATATGCTACAAAACACCAGCACGACTGAGGTGCGATATATAATCTGGATCTCATGAGCCATCCTGCTCACATAACCTCATCACTACGCGGAACCTCAACACATAAGAAATTATCAAGACGTTTCACAACTCACATGGCACAATCACAATATCACATGAATTTGACTAAGACGGGACAACACCTGATATCCCAATACCCCTCTTTGAGGAGCGCATACTGAAATAAAGACATCTGACTCGCATGAAGCCCATAATTTGTTTAAATCGATTCATTCACTTCACGTCGATTCTGCTCGCATTGAACTAGGTTGATGGCCTTACCTGGGTCCACAATAACCCAATTCCTCTCATATACACAAGAATAATAATCATAGCCGGGACAAACACCCCACAATCCACCATCAACTGAACCAAACGCTTTCCAGGCATAAATTCTCAATTAAGAAATATTACACTCCTTTATACTCGGTCTAATTCTTCAACCAATTAGGTGACTACATGCCACACTTATGGAATCTTCCCGCGGTCATGCTCTCACGGCCTTCGACACAAGGCAACAAATCTGCACACCCTTACTCCTGATCCCACAAATTCTGCAAGCCAAATCAAGAAACCATAACCAGGATACAAAGCCTCTTTCCTCAAACACCAATCTCAGGTGACACAGAAGACAATACCAGCTTACTCTAAACATTCAAATACTTTGCCCTTGCTCCTCCGAGCTCATGACATCCTTGTTAAAGCCGCACACCAATCTCAATTCTTACTTCCAGTTACATACCACTTTTTGCACATAACATGCCAATATGATATGGCGCAAAATTCCATCATAACCCCCGAACTATTATTAGGGTGAATACATCATTATCTAGGAACCCTTTTTACTGACTTCAATATATGAGAACCATAACAACTCAGAAGTGAGCTCTCACAATCACAATACATGTAATTCCTTAAGCTGTTGTCTGAACCATCATGACACCTCCGTGACCCGCTACACCTGACAGTCCATAGCACATGAATGCTTCCAACTGAAGTCTAGTACGACGGCCGACAAGCCCAGCACACATTTGCCTAAACCATACATATACTCAATCACACCGAAGAAACTTATCACTGTCGTACTTGTGCTATTTCAACCATGGCTAACCAACCTATCTTCTTTTAATCATATTTAATTGCCTCAAAGGTAATAGTAACTTCCTTCAACTTATAGAAGCTCAACCCTCACTCATCCCGAGTGACCTTGATTCACGAGACCATGCTGCCTAAATTCCGCAACCCGTCTCACAACCTCCTGATAATCTTTATACACCCGGAGTCTATTTCCCTCACTCCTCTGATACTATCCAGCTTGCTGAAATAACATAGACCACTCCAACCATCATCCTTCCTCTTAGATATTATACCGCAGAAGCTTGATTCTTAATTATACAGCTGCATGAAACCCTTAAACACCGCATTCTCTAAATTTCGAATTCATTAGGACAACCACTGAAAGTCACCTACTCTGACTGGCTCCGATTACAATCAACTCCAAGGATATCCTACCACATGAACACCCTTTCAGTGAAGCACGTGACTGAGTCGCTACCCTTACTACTTGCCTATGACTTAAGCACGAATTCTTAATTTTTCCCAAAGCCTAGCCTGGTCCAATAGGACAAACTTCGCACACATTTATCTAATGCCATGCTCAAATACCGCTTTACTCATTTCCCCTTAGCTGTAACAACTTACCAATATGCCGACAATCCGCAACTCCGTGATGACACAACCCATACAACCCAACTGCAGGTGGTGGGACTCCCCCACTTTGGTTAACCTTATTCCTTTAAGAACTACCCAACTTCCTTTCCTTACGCCTGGACTTTTTGAAATAGAACAACCACCTATCATTTTTCACATATCTTCTTTCATCGCGTGCTTCTCAATTGCGTCCTCAATTCAACGTCCTTCTTCGTAGCTCTTTGAGCTAGCAGATCACCACAACTTCGAACTCTCCGAAGATCATGTTTATCGAGGTGCTTTCATTAGAGGTAACTGTTCAATTCTGAACCAGTACACACCATGATCTCTGACAACCGCTTCTTCACCACAGCTTCACAGCACTCTAACCCCATGCAACCGAAGAGCTATAACACCGGCAAATTTAACATACCCTGTTCGATCAAACAACGATACCACAACACATGTGAATACTCCAACTTGCTCGATAGCACCAAGCTTACTACTTTATCAATCCGAACCGAACCATTCATAGTCCAAGTGCCTTTCCTCCGCCGGAACTAAAATACTGAAATCTTAAAACCACGCCCTGAGAAAACCTCCCTTCAAGTCATTCGTTGCCCCTACATATGGGCAATCATCCTACCCATCCTAACAACACCGCGCGATATCCAATCGTAAGCATCATAACAACCTGATCATAGCCTCAAATTCCTCAGAAACACAATTACTGAGCTGAAACAACATATTATTCTCCTGCAGGGAAACAACAACAACACCAACCAACTGCACATGGAAAACATCTCGTACCACATCCATAGTATAATTAAAATTTCTCAACCCTTGATTCATAACAACCGCTTCGCGACGCGTAAGATTGAGTAGGAAGAAGCATAGGCATAAACCTTAGAGGTATCAAGTCGCATGATAAGGAATCAAGAAGGGAAGTACTCCTAACAAACATGTATCATCCCGAAGATAAGTACAGACGTCTCCGTAATGATCTGCATGACTCTACTAGACTTTCTCATGACTCGTGAAACCTATGGGAACCTAGGGCTCTTATACCACGTTTTCACGACCCAAAACCTATGGGTTGTGATGGAGCTGGACACAACTATCAGGTTAGCCAACCCCTTAATCAGTTGAAATGCCTTCATGTTTAAAAATTCTGAAATCATTGCCGTTATTGCATGTCATAATCAAATAAATAAATTGTTGTAAATTAAACACGATAGGGAATCCATTTAATTCAATAAAACAAGACTCAACACATACCCAGAACCCGGATGACACATATACATGAGCAGCTGCGAATGAATGCAGCCCGAGTAAGTCCCTCAATCATTTTTCAAACTATGAAGGTAACTTTGAAAAAAAATGCACAGAAAGTGTAGCATGAGTACATATACATATATATACCCAGTGAGTATCCCGCCTAATCTCGAAGAAGTAGGGAGAAGAAGTCGACTCGATACTCACTAAGGTCCAACAATAACAAAGTAAGGAAGATGTACGGAAAACAATAGTCATGTAAGACAAATAACCAAGTACATCGATATTAGACATCAAATAGCAATCCAAAAATCCACCAAGATTGGTAACCGAGTGGCGTACGGCCCGATCCCATCCTGTAATCCTTGTCGTGGCGTACGGCCCGATCCCATCCTCTAATCCTTGCCGTGGCGTACGGCCCGATCCCATCCTGTAATCCTTGCCATGGCGTAAGGCCCGATCCCATCATATAATCCTTGTCGTGGCGTACGGCTCGATCCCATCATGCAATACTTGTCGTGGCGTACGGCCCGTTCCCACAATATAATCAATCATCACTCTGTCATGGCGTACGGCCCGATCCCATAATATATTCAATCATCACTCTGCCGTAGCGTACGACACGATCCCACAAGATAATCAATCATCACTCTGTCGTGGCGTACGGCCCGACCCCATCATGTGATCACTTTTATCATACTCAAATCAAGCCAAGTATCATCACGTTCAAAGACAACAATACCAATCACACAATAATACAAGTCATATGTAGGCTACAATAGGGAAAAACAATGAACATGTTGCATCCTAACTACCCGGACGAAGTAGTAATAGCCACTACGTACGGACTCTCGTCACTTGGTACGTACGTAGCCCCCAAACAAGATCACATAGCAATCAAGGCTACCTATAGGGACAATTTCCCCCTTACGAGGTTAGAAATGAGACTCACCTCGACGAAATCACCCCTCGGAACAAGGATCGGATCAAGGATGCGCCCGAATCTCCGAAATCAATTCTCGACGGCTCGCAACTAGCCAAATATAGAATAATCGAATCATTTTATGTACAAAAAAAAGATAATTAACAAGGAAATCCCAAAATTAGGTGTTCTTGAAGAAACTTGGAATTTCGACCCCGGGCACACTCGTTCGGATTTCGAAAATTCTTGAAGGATTAAATTACCCGAAGCCTTACTAATTAAATTATACAATTTACTTCAAAAATTCATGCTCAAATCGTGACAAAAGATCACATTTTCCAAATTCTAGGTTTCTTAGCAAATTCTCACATTTTCCCCCAATTTTCATATCAAATCTATGTAATAAATCTTGTATTTAACTTGGAAATAAGTAGAAACAACTTACCTTTGATGCTTGATGAAATCCCCCTTGAAATTCTCTCCAAAACATCCAAACCAAATGAAAGAAATGAAGAAAATGGGCCAAATTCGTGTTTAAAGAATCTGTCCATGCTTCACCAGGTTGTACCTTGCACTTGTGGTGTACAGGTTGTACATCCTTTTCAAATTTTCCTTTGTTGGACACCTTATGTTAAATACCCATAACATCTTGTAGAACAATCAAAATAAAAAAAGGTTTGAAAATTTAAAAACTACACTCGAGGATCTTTAATTCGATAGTTGTACACCATATAACTCCTTATATATCCTGAGATATGAGATTCTAAAGCCAGCTCTAGGCATCCGAAAATTCTTGCGAAAACTGCTCCCCCAGTCTTCTTCAATCGGTCATAACTTTTTGTACCAAACTCCAAATGAATAATGGTTTAATGTTCTGAAAACTAGACTTCGACATCTAAAACTTTCGTGTTTTGTAAGTTTTCATATTCCTTATAGATGCTTATATATACGCTTCCAAAGGTAGCTCCTCGACGCACAATTTGCTGTCCAAAAATGCACCAGAAAATTTCTGCAATTTTTTCCCTTCTTTTTCGTCCAAAATTCATTTCGTTAACCTTCCGAAATCCACCCGAGGCCCTCGGGACCTTAACCAAGTATACCAACATATTTTAAAACATGATACGAACTCGCTCGAGGCCTCGAATCACATCAAACAACGTCGAAATCATGAATCACTCTCCAATCTAAATCTTTAAGAACTTAGAATTTCAAACTTCTACATCCGACGCCGAAATCACGTCCGATTTACCCCAAATTTTACATACAAGTCATATTCGACATTACGGACCTACCCCAAGTTTCAGAACTGGAATCCGACCCCGATATCAAAAAGTCAAACTCTCGGTCAAACTTCTGAAAAACTTCAAATTTCTATCTTTAGACAAATGACTTCAAAATGACCTCTGGACATCCGAATTCACTTCCGATCGCGCTCCCAACTCTAGAATCACAATACAAAGCTATTTCCAGACTCGAAATCCCAAAAGGACATCAATATCGTTGAAATGCGTTTCAAGCCAAACATAGGAAATTTCTTCAAAAATGTTGACTTCCACAATATACACCGAAACGCTCTCGAGGTATCCAAATCTTGATCCGGACATACGCTCAAGTCCAAAATCACCATACAAATCTGCTGGAACCTTCGGATCCTGATTCCAAGGTCGTTTACCCAAAATTCCAGTCTTACTCAATTTCTTCAACTTAAGGCTTCTGAAATGAGAATTTTCCTTTCAATTTAACTCCGGACCTCCTGAATTTTCAACTCTGACCATACATACAAGTCACAATACCCTAAATGAAGCTACTCATGACTCCTAACTACTGAACGACGCGTTGGATCTCAAAATGACCGGTCGGGTCGTTACAGGTACTTTCGCATTTGGTTTATAGTATCCCCGCTATGATAATTTTAATCTCAAGGGTTAACCAGATGAAAATTTTGTAGGGGACAAAAATGATAGAAAAAGCAGCAGTGGGACGTGACAGTTATTGAAAAATGCTGAAATATCTTGGCACAACAAGAAAATAATTATGTTGCACTATCAACTATTCAAGTTGAATATCTTGAAGTAGTAAGTTGCTACACTTTGATTTTATTGATCATGCATCAATTTTTAGACTATAATTTTCATCTAAGTTCCACTCCTATTATATGTGATAATATTAGTGCTATTTGTCTATCGAAAAATTTTGTGCATCACTATTAAGCATCTGTTTATTTGCGATCATGATGCCAAAGGTGATGTAGTATTGGAATTTATTAATGTTGAGTTCCAACTTGCTGATGGTTTTACAAAACCTCCCCCGTAAGAAAGATCTTGCTCGTTACGTGGTCAAATTGGTATTATACCTGTTTCTTAGATATTTTCACTTACAAGAATCTATCTACTTTTTGTTTCCTTTATGCAATGTATAGTCTTTGATTGCATTCATTAATTACATGACTGATTGCCATAATTACTTGCTATGTGAACCACCGAAAAAACTCCTTAGACTAGTCACTTCATTCCTTTTTCGCACATTTCCCTCCAATCAAGACAATCCTAATTATGAATGCATATCAAGGGTTTTATTTGGATATATTCCGAAAATAGTAGATCTTTGTATCTAGTTTCCACAATTTAAATGGCTAGTCGTTTCAACTGTCCTATGCAAAATTATGGTCTTTATATTGGACATTGCCAATGATGCATGCTAGCTGCGCGACAACGAGCGTCCTTCTTCGGAAAACATAATTCAGGCCTATTTTTGGCATTCCCCTTGACCTATATAAAACCTAATCCCGTCCCAAACTAGGTATCTTGGAATTTTGGGAAACATTTGGGGTGCAAAAGGCAAAGAAATAAGGGAGACTTGGATCACTTCATCAAAATGATTCAATACGAAAGTTTTTCTGGGCTTGTGGTTTGTAATGTCTTCTTGTTTTCTAAATACTTTTGTTATGAACATCTTCTACATTATGGATTAGTGTTTATTGGGTTTATCGATAGATATTGTGCATTAATTATTATTCAAGGATTTGACTTCTGTTAGTGATTGAATTTGTTGTTAGAGTTTGAATTTATTTGCAAGTTGTTTGTGAATCTACTTCAATCGAAGGAGAAGTTTTAATGTGAATATCATTGTATATCTTGTTTGGATGAAATATATGACTCTCATAGGTAATTGAAAGAGCTTGTAGAGTTATCAATTAACCTAATCTAGAAGAATAGTATAAAGACGTTTTGCGTAAGACCAATCATTAAATGTATTCTTGCATATGTTCATAGTGATTCTCATTAGGTTATTTGACGGAACTCTCATTCATCTGAAAGAAGAATTTGAATTCTAAAAATAATCTAATCATCTATTGAAATCGAAAGAGTCAATAGTACTTAAGAGTTGATCTTAGACCAAAGTTATATCCCAAATAATATTTGAGTACGTATCTTGTCAATGCTCTTATTTCTCTCTCTGATATTCAATTGTTGCTACCTGATTCCCCACTTACCATAATCATTTTTAATTGGTAATTTTAGTTGTTACTCTTAGTTGTTTACTAATCCATACTCGGAGGTTTATTTTCCTAAATAGTTTTAAGTTATTCAAACATTGTTTTACCCAATCCATGTGGAGACAATCTAATCACTATACTATCTTTGATTAGCGAGCCTCAATTTATACACCTATTTTGCACTCATTAAGTTCTTGTTCTGTTGCTAGGGATTGACAATCAATAGTGTTCAAAATAGTTTTTGGTTCTAATTCGGGAATTAGCTTTTGTTTTTACATTTTTCCCTTTGTTTATTTATTAGTTAACTTGTCTTGAAGTTTTTTTTTTGAAGTATCTGACAAGCTATAGGGAGAAAACTTCAAGAAAATATTATTAAGATTGAACTCTCAATATTGTGAAGATGCACAACCAGTCTAAACAAATGGTTTCAAAGTTAGCAGATGAAAACTATCACAAGGTTTCTATTTATTTTAAATGTAGTGGATATCATCTATGGGTTGATTGCCAAGAAGGTAAGTATTCCTCCTATGGTTCTCTTATGAAAAGTCTTACTTTGTTTCTAGTCTTCACATGTATGAGGTTTCATAAGGGCTTAATCTTAACTCTGAATGGAACGAATACCTTTGTTATGACATGAATGAAAATGAAACGAGACGACCACCTCAAGTGAAAAATGGTAGTTTAGAAGATCTTATGTATAAGTTCATGAATAATGTTGAAGAGAGATTTAAGAGAATGATCTTGATCGATGATTCAAGGTTTTGGTGCTATTTTGTGTTATTTGAGGCCTAGAGTAGGTCCGTGTTATGTTTTTGTAACGATCCGACCGGTCATTTTTAGGCTATCGGACCCCGTTACCCTAAATGGAACTCACCATAACGGCTCATTTTGATTTATGACTTGCGGGGGCGGGTGTTACGGGATTCGGAAGTGTTTAGAGCGATATTGGAACACTTTGTTCCTTCAGGTTGGCCTTTAAGGCCAAGTTTGACTTCAGTCAACATTTTGAGTAAACGGCCTCAAAATCAAGTTTCGACTGTTCCAGTAGCTTTGTGTGATGATTTCGGATTTGGTCGTATGTTCGAAACGGGTTTTGGATGACCCAGGAGCGTTTCGACACCCATTATTGAAATTCCGAGTAGTATACGTCGGTTAGGCGCATTTTTTGCGAATTCAAGAAAACTTAAAGTTCCTAAGTTTGTTCTAGGGGGTTTGAGGTGTGATTTTTAGTTTTTGAGTTGTTGCGGGTGTTTCGAAGGCTCGACCGAGTCCGTATTATGACTTGAGACTTGTTGGTATATTTAGACGGGGGCTCGGGTGGGCCCACGTGCCTCTCGGGCACCAAACGAGGCCAAAATCCAACTGAAGCAGTTGCTGGTGCACCTAATCTGGTGTGACCGCAGATGCGGTTACCCAGTCGCAGGTGCGAGACCGCCCCTGCGGTCCCGGCCTCGCAGGTGCCACCCCCAGGGGGTTGCTCAGTCCTTGCAGGTGCGGGCCTCTTCCCGCATGTGCGGACCCGCAGGTGCGGACTCCTACCCGCAGGTGCGAGCCGAGCCCCTTGTCCCATTTTCTGCAGGTGCAAGACCGCAGGTGCGGTCGACGAGTGGCAGGTGCGGAAACCTCTGTAGGTAGTAAGGTCTTTAAATGCGGGATTATCCCATTTTCACTCCATTTTCTTCCACCATAGACGATTTTGAGTGCTTGGAAAGGAGCCCCACGACCTAGCTACTGAAAAGTAAGTAAATTCTACCCTAAAGTTAGTTAATGCATGAATTCCTAGTTTAATTTAACTACCTAATTAGTGAAAAATTAAGGAATTAGGTAGTAACCCAGGGCTTTCTAGAATTTAGAGGATTTCCCGTGAATCGACTATGAAATCATACAAAATTCATATATTAATGATCCTTAGGTTAGGGGTGAGTGTTTCCTTCAAGAATATTTTGAATCCGAGCATGCGGGCCTGGGGTTGGATTTTGGGATTTCTTCAAGAATGATGAATTTGGCTAAATAATAGGAGAATTCCATGCTTTGAGTATAATTTGATATATTTACGTAACGTTTGGTTAGCTTCGAGTCCTTTGGGTGATGAGTTCGGAGTTTCGGGCGCATTCTTGACCCGGGGAGTAGGTGCGACGCGAGATGAGTCTCCTTTCTAACCTCGTAAGAAGGAATTCTTCCCGTAGGTGTTTTAAATGCTATGTGTGATTTTTGAGGGGGCTAGGTACGTACAAAGTGACGAGAGTCCGTACGTAGCGGCTACTATTATTATGTCCGGGTAGTTAGGCCCACATCATGCCTTATTTCTTCCTTGAAATGAACTATATGCTTAATGAATTAGATGTTACATGCGGCTTATTGTCACACCCCAAAATCCCACCATCAGGCCATGATGGCATCTAACGTTGAACCCGCTAGACAAGCCAACGTATATAGCTAAAGTAGAATAATAATCTCAACTTTTATAATAAGCTAAAACAATTCGAAATTTAATTAGCGGAATAAATACAGTTATAATCCAAGTAAGGACAATCACAATACAATGACGCAAAATTTACCAAAAACCTGGAGTCACAAACTCACGAACTGTCTAAGAGTGCTAAGTACAAGTCTGAAAGGAAATACATGTCTACCTTTGAAACTAAAGGACAAACAAGACAGAATCGAAGACAAAGGGATGGAAGAGATGCCAAGGCCCACGAACGCCAGCGGGTATACCTTGAAGCCTCTATAATAAGCTCGAAGACACTCCCACTAATGATGTCCTCCGGGTCCGGCTGCATAATCTGCACAACATAAAGAATTACAGGTGTAGCATCAGTACAACCGACCCCATGTATTGAGTAAGTTCCTAGCCTAACCTCGGCAAAGTAGTGACGAGGCTAGAACCAGACTACCAAATAAACCTGTGCAGTTCAAATAAATAGATATACATATACACGACGAATAAGAAACATATGGAGGAAACAATTAATAAAGGAAGGGGGACATGTTGTGGGGAGATAACAGTTTCATATAAGTTAATCTCAACAAGGAAAAGAAACAACAAGCTAGCATATCAATAAGGACAAGAAATCACAAACTTGCACGGCATCACCCTTCGTGCTTTTACTCTCGTCCTCACTATGCAGTGAATAATGTAATCAATGTGAATCATGACACGGCATCACCCTTCGTGCTTTTACTCTCTTCCCTCACTGTATAATCAATGAATGTGGTACGGAATGGTTCATTGTACGGCACGACATCACCCTTCGTGCTTTACACTCTTCCCTCACGGTGCACGACATTACCCTTCGTGCTTTATCACTCTTCCTTACCCAAACAACAATCAAAAACAAGGGCAAGGGAGTACATCAATTAAACAATTAAATCCCGCAAAGGGAACAATACAGTAATCTCAACATCCCAACAAGGGAGACAATATCAAACAATGCACGGCATCACCCTTCGTGCTTTACCCTCATTCTTACCAAGACAAGTGCACGGCATCACCCTTCGTGCTTTACTCTCATTCATACCAAGACAAGTGCATGGCATCACCCTTCGTGATTTAACACTCTTCCTCACCCAAACAACAATGACAAACAAGACCAAGGAAGTAAACATAATAGAAATAGGAATCCCGGCAAGGGAACAATAATTCGACAATTAAATCCCAGCAAGGGACAATCAATTAAAAGCAATTAAATCCTGGCAAGGGAATAATATCAAAAGCAACAATGACCCGGAAAGGGTATATTCTTGTAATTCTTCCTCTTTCTTTCACTTTCATTTCCATGATCTATTCTATCACTTGAGCCAATGCTCCAAAGGATGTAATATCTCATATTTCCTCATTATTCAATTCACAAATTGAGTCAATGCTCCAAAGAATGTAATATCTCATATTTCCTAATTATTCAATTCACAAATTGAGTCAATGCTCCAAAGAATGTAATATATCATTTTTCCTCATTATTCACTTCACAAATTGAGCCAATGCTCCAAAGAATGTAATAGCTCATATTTCCTCATTATTCAATTCACAAATTGAGCCAATGCTCCAAAGAATATAATATCTCATATTTCCTCATTATTCAATTCACAAATTGAGCCAATGCTGCAAAGAATGTAATATCTCATATTTCCTCATTATTTAATTAACAAATTGAGCCAATGCTCCAAAGAGAGTTTACAGGATACAATTCCCTCCACATATTCTTCACAACATATAGAAGTTATCAATTAAACATGGAAATTACCACAACACCAGAATATTCACAATATAAGGACTCACGGTCATGCTAGAAGCCAATGTATAGATACTCGTCACCATGCCTATACATTGTACTCTAGAATTAGCAAGTATAAAACAAGACTCAACTCCGATTCCCTCAAGATAAGGTTAGACCAAACACTTACCTCGGGTCCGAAGTATAGCAATCAACCCAAAACCACACGTTTGCCACGAGTATCCGACTCCAAATGGCCCAAATCTATTCAAATAAATTTCATACCGTATATACCATCTCATGCATTGATTTTACCAGCATCTCGGAGTCAGGTAAATTTTACATTTTCAGAACCCTAGTACTCTCACGAGTCTAGCCATATAAAAATCTCTCAAATCAGAGGTCAACAACCCATTCAAATCCCAATTTATGAAAAATCTAAGTTCTACCCAATTCACCAAAGTTCACCCATGAAAATCTTTGATTTTAAGCTGAAAACGTGTTAAATGATGTTAATGATTGAAAGGAAATGAGTAAAAACCACCTACAACTGATTTGGAAGAGTCTTGTTCTTTGAAAAAATTGCCTAAGAGTGTTGAGTTTGAGAAAATATGAAATATGAAGTGAAAACTCGATTTTGTACAGTGCAAGCCACTGGTTTGCATCGCAATTGCGAACAAGTGTTCACCATTAAGAACAAGTACCCTTTGCCATGCATCAATGATTTGTTTGACCAGTTGTAGGGTGTTCGGGTGTTTTCTAAGATTGATTTGAGATCGGGATACCATCAGTTGAAGATTCGAGCCTCGGATGTTCCAAAGACTGCTTTCCGTACGAGATATGGCCACTTTGAGTTCATGGTGATGTCCTTTGGCTTGACGAATGCCCCAGCAACATTCATGGACTTGATGAATAGGGTGTTCAGGCCGTATATTGATTCCTTTGACATTGTTTTTATTGATGACATCTTGATTTACTCACGTAGCCTGGGGGAGCACGAGCAACATTTGAGAGTTGTGCTCCAGACATTGCGGGAATAGAAGCTATATTCTAAGTTCTCCAAGTGTGAGTTCTGGTTGGACTCCGTGACATTCTTGGGGCATGTGGTATTCGGAGAGGGTATCAGACAGATCCTCAGAAGGTTGAATCAGTTCAGAGTTGGCTGAATCCTACTTCAGCGTTAGAGATCATAAGCTTTTTGGTCCTAGCAGGCTATTATCGCCAATTTGTGGAGGGTTTCTCTTCTATTGCATCTCCATTGACTAGATTGAATCAGAAGAATGCCCTATTTCGATGGTCCGACGAGTGTGACGTGAGCTTTCATAAGCTTAGGGCAGCATTGACCTCAGCACCAGTTCTGGTACTGCCTTCCGGGTCGGGGATGTATACAGTGTATTGTGATGCTTCGCGCGTTGGTTTGGGATGTGTGTTGATGTAGGAACGGAGAGTTATTGCTTATGCTTTTCACCAGTTGAAAGTTCATAAGAAGAATTACCTTGTGCACAATTTAGAGTTGGCGGCGATTGTTCATGATCTTAAGATTTGGAGGCACTACTTTTATGGGGTGTCCTGTGAGGTTTATACAGACTACCGCAGCTTGTAGCACTTGTCTAATTATAGGGACCTTAATTTGATGCAGCGTAGATGGCTTGAGTTGTTGAAGGATTATTGTCACGACCCCAGTTTTCCCTCTGTGAACATGTCGTGACGGCACCTAGTCCCTATGACTAGGTAAGCCTAACAATGTGGAATAATAACATAATTGCGGAAATAAGTAAGTAACAGAAAGCTAAACAATCAAAAAGGAAAATTGTATATAAAAGCCACTTGGAATATACAACCCAAAATAATACGGAAGTCTATAGCATCACCCCAAAACCCGGAAACTCACGGGAACCACAGGCCATGAGATTATAATACACTGCTCTAACTCAAGAATAACTATACAACTGAAAGGAGGGATAAACTTTTCGAAAAAAACTGGAATAATATAGAGACTCCTGGTCTGCGGACGCGGAAAATATACCTCAAAGTCTCTATTGTATCTCTCAACCTCGGGGGTAGTGCGCCTGAGTGAAGGTACCTGGATCTGCACATGAAAAACATGTGCAGGAAAGGGCATGAGTACACCACAGCAGTACTCAGTAAGTGCCAAGCCTAACCTCGGTCGGGTATTGACGAGGAAGGTCAGGGCCCTTCTGAGGTCAAATAATATAATAGGAATTTACAGTATGAAAACAGGCGGTAATAACAAGTACAAGTGTGAAACAAGACAGGTCGATCAAGGCGATAACTAAACACAAGAATAGAGTAAACCTGGAATATGTACAACATAATAACAATGGTAACAATGAGGATCTCCCAGGATACCGTCTTGTAGTCTTTTTCTCAAGTGTCCAGTGGATCTCCCGGGATACCGTCCCGTAGTACATTATCTGTATATCCAAAGGATCTCCCGGGATACCGTCCCGTAGTCCATCATATGTATATCCGAAAAATCTTCCGGGATAATGTCCTGCAGTACATCATATGTATATCCGAAGGATCTTCCGGGATAACGTCTCGTAGTCCATCATATGTATATCCGAAGGATCTTCCGGGATACCGTCCCGTAGTCCATCATATGTATATTCGAAGGATCTTCCGGGATACTGTCCTGTAGTTCATCATATGTATATCCGAAGGATCTCCCAGGATATCGCCCCGTAGTCCAACTACCAAATTGCAAGGGGGTCTCCTGGGATACCATCCCGTAGTCCCAAAGTAAATAAGCAGTGGGATCTCCCGGGATACCGTCCCGTAGCCCCAAAGTAAATATGTAGGGGAATCTCCCGGGATACCGTCCCGTAGTCCCCAAAGTAAATATGCAAAGGGATCTCCCGGGATACCGTCCCGTAGTCCCAAAGTAAATATGCATCAACAACCAGAAGACATCCAAATTTAGAGTGCAAAAATACAAGGCAACAAGTGATTCTAGCCTAACACACTTTACGTAGTACAATCGAAGCAATTTAAGCAATAAGGCAATTTGGGGCCACGAGGGATGATTTTCTAAGCTAACATAGACTATGGTCGCAATTAAAATAAAAACAGGTAAGAAAGGAAATTCGGTCTAAATATTTAAAGTAAAACCAGATTTTTCAACAATTAGCACAAGTACGCGCTCGTCACCTCACGTACAAGGTATTCAATTACCAAATATCACATCCGAAGGGGAAAGGTCCCCCACACAAAGTTAGACAAGCCACTTACCTCGAACCGGCTCAATATCAACTTGAAACCACCCGTTTTCCACGAGTATCCGACTCCAAATAGTCCAAATCTATTCAAATAAATTTCATATCGTAAATAAAATCTCATGCAATTGATTCTACTATTAAATTCAAGGTTAGGGCGCGAAATTGGGTGAAATGACCAAAACGCCTCTCAACCTAGCATCTCGGAATCGGACAAATTTTACATTTTTAGAACCCTCGTACTCGCACGAGTCCATCCATATAAAACTCTCTCTAATCGGAGGTCAATCACCCACTCAAACCCTGATTTTTGAAAAAACCTATGTTCTACCCAAAACACCGAATTTCACCCATGGAAATCTTTGATTTTAAGTTGAAAACATGTTAAATGATGTTAATGATTGAAAGAATTGAGTAAAAACCAAATTCCACCACTGGTTGGCTTCAGAAATGCGAACAGGGGTTCGCAATTGCGAAAATCCTAACCTTGAAATTGTGAAGCACAGTTTGCATTTGCGACCACTGAGCATAAGGGGAGGCTTCGCATTTGCGATGGCATTGTTCGCATTTGCGATGGCATTGTTCGCATTTGCGAACATGCCTTCCCAGGCATGCCTTTGCATTTGCGATGGCAATGTTCGCATTTGCGAACATGCCTGCCTAGGCATGCCTTCGCATTTGCGATGCCAATGTTCGCATTTGCGAACATGCCTGCCCCGGCATGCCTTCGCATTTATGATGCCAATGTTCGCATTTGCGAACATGCCAGCCCAGGCATGCCTTCGCATTTGCAATGGCCTTGGTCGCAATTGCGAAGGCCTGCAGAAGAGCCACACCAGCAGATTTCCTAGGCCAAAAAATGAAGTCTGTGGCCTATCCAAAACTCACTCGATCCCTCGTGGCTCCAAAAAAAATATACACACTACCTCTAAAACATCCCATGAACTTATCTATGCGATCAAATCGCCAAAATAACATCATATGCATCGAATTAAGTCTCAAAATCCATGAATTCTACCAAATTTAATAAAACATCAAATTTTCCATTTTAAGTCTGAAACACGCCAAACGAAATACGTTTTCAACCAAACCTTACAGAAAGGACTTAAACTATATATAAGACCTGTACCGGGCAGAACCAAATTACGGGCCCGATACCATCACTTTCTAATCAGATTTCACTTTCAAATTCCTTAAATATTTTCAAAAAATAATTTTACTCAAAAATTCATTTCTCGGGCTTGGGACCTCAAAATTTGATTCCGGGCATACGCACAAGTCCCATATTTTTCTACGGACTCTTCGGGACCGTCAAATCACGTGTACGACCCCGTTTGCCCAAAATGTTGACCGAAGTCAAAGTTATTCATTCTTAATATCAAATCTTAGCATTTTTTACAGAATCTCATATTTAAGCTGTCCGGCTACCCGCCCGGACTGCGCACACTAATCGAAGCAAATACAAATGAGGTTTTCAAGGCCTCGGAAGCACAGAATGGGTGACAACATTGGTGATGACCCTTTGGGTAGTCACAATTATGATATCATCATTCTTTATCATCCAGGCAAGGCAAATGTGGTAGCAGATGCCTTGAGCTGGAAGGAATAGAGTATGAGTAGTTTGGCTTATATTGCAGTAGAGGAGAGACCTCTAGCCTTGGACATTCAGTCCTTGGCTAATTGCCTGGTGAGATTAGACCTTTCAGAGCCTCGTTGAGTTTTAGCACATGTGGTTTCTCAGTTTTCGTTATTGGGGGAGATTAAGGCACGGCAGTTCGATAATCTGTGCTTAGGAGAGCTTCGGGAGACAGTGGTATAGCGTGATTCCAAGGAGGTTATTATTGGCGAGGATGGTGTTCTGAGACTGCAAGGTCGTTTATGTGTTCCTAATGTTGATGGCCTGAGGGAGAGAATTATAGAAGAAGAACACAGTTCTCGGTATTCTTTTCATCTTGGTGCTACAAAGATGTATCGTGATTTGAATCATCATTACTAGTGGAGGAGGATGAAGAGGGACATTGTAGGATATGTGACTAGGTGTCTTAACTACCAGTAGGTGAAGTATGAGGACCAGAGGCCAGAAAGCCTACTTCAACAGATGCCCATTCCTGAGTGGAAATGGGAGCGCATCACTATGGACTTCGTGGTTGGGTTACCTCGGACTTTGCAAAAAGTTGACGCGGTTTGGGTCATTGTGGATAGATTGACCAAATCGGCACATTTCATTCATGTAGCTACTACATATACCTCTGAAAGGTTAGCCCAGATCTACATTCGGGAGATAGTCCGATTACATGGTGTGCCGATGTCCATCATATCAGTCCTCAGTTCACCACGCACTTCTGGAGAGCATTGCACAGTGGGTTAGGCCCCCATATAGACCTCAGCACAGCATTTCACCCTCAAACTGATGGCCAGTCGAAGCGTACAGTTCAGATATTGGAGGACATGCTCAGGGCATGCGTGATTGACTTCGGAGGTCAGTGGGACCAGTTCTTGCCTTTGGCCGAGTTTGCTTACAATAATAGTAATCAGTCCAGTATCGAGATGCCTCTATTTGAGGCTTTGTATGGTCAACGATGTCGTTCCCCTATCGGGTGGTTTGAGCCTGGCGAGGCCAAGTTATATGGCGCCGACCTGGTGAGGGATTCTTTGGAGAGGGTGAAGTTGATTTAGGAGAGGCTCCGCACAGCACAATCTAGATAGAAGAGTTATGCAGATCGGAGGGTGCGTGATGTATCATTTATGTTGGGAGACAAGGTTTTGTTAAAGGTCTCGCCGATTAAGGGAGTTATGAGGTTTGGGAAGAATAGCAAGTTGAGCCCACGGTTTATAGGTCCCTTTGAGGTGTTGAGGCGAGTTGGGAGGTTGCTTATGAGCTAGACTTACCTCCCAGTTTATCAGGAGTTCATCCGATCTTTCATGTATCCATGCTCCAGAGGTACCACGCCGACTTCTCTCACGTGGTTGATTTCAGCACTATTCAGTTAGGTGAGAGGTTGGGCTACGAGGAGGAGCCAGTTGCTATTATTGTTAGACAGGGTCGCCAGTTGAGATCCCAGAGTGTTTCTGCAGTGAAGGTCCAGTGGAGGGGCCAACTATCGGAGGAGGACATGCAGAGCATATATCCGCACTTATTCAGCACTTCAAGTATGATTCTAGACTCGTTCGAGGATGAACGTTTGTTTAAGAGGCGGAGAATGGAACAACCCGACAAGTCATTTTTACGTTATCCGACCCCGTTCCCTAAATGAAACTCCCCATAGCGACTCATTGTGAGTTATAACTTGTGAGGCTGGTGGTCCGAGATTCAGAAGTGTTTAGAGCGATATTGGAATATTTGGTTCCTTAAGGTAGGACTTTAAGTCAAAGTCTGACTTCAGTTAACATTTTGATTAAACAACCTCGGAATCGAGTTTCGACGGTTCCGGTAGCTTCATGTGATGATTTCAAACTTGGGCGTATGTTCGGAATTGGTTTTGGATGGCCCGAGAGCGTTTCGGCACCCAATATTGAAATAAGAGTTTCCTTAACTTCATATTGTTGTTTGGGACGTGTTTTTGTGTTATTGAGATATGAACAGAATTTCGAGATCAGGGATAGTTTTGTTATGTTATTTATGACATGCCTGTAAAATTTGGTGTAATTCCGACTAGTATAGGTTGGTTCGGCGCATTTTTAGCGAATTCAAGAAAACTTAACGTTCCTACGTTTGGTTCTAGGGGTTTTGAGGTGTGATTTTGGGTTTTAGCGTTGTTACAGGTGTTTTTAAGGCTCGAGCGAGTCCGAATTATGATTTGGGAATTGTTGGTATATTTTGACGGGGGGTCGGGTGGGCCTAGGTGCCTCTCGGGCACCAAACGAGGCCAAAAACCAGCTGAAGCAGTTGCTGGTGCATCTGATCTGGTGTGACTGCAGGTGCGGTTGCCCAATCGCAGGTGCGAGACTGCCCTTGCGGTCCCGGCCTCGCAGGTGCGACCCCCAAGTGGGTTGCCCAGTTCTCGCAGGTGCGGGACTCTTCCCACATGTGTGGAGCAGCAGGTGCGGACTCCTGCCCGCAGGTGCGAGCCCAGGCCCTTATCCTTTTTTCCGTAGGTGCGAGCTATTGCTCACAGGTACGGTCGTCGAGTCGCAGGTGCAGAAACCTCTGTAGGCAGTAAGGTCTTTAAATGCGGGTTTATCCCATTTTCACTCCATTTTCTTCTACCATAGACGATTTTCAGAGCTTGGAAAGGAGCCCCACGACCCAGCTACTGAAAGGTAAGTAAATTCTACCCTAAAGTTAGTTAATGCAATAATTCCTAGTTGAATTTAACTACCTAATTAGTGAAAAATTAAGGAATTAGGTAGTAACCTAGGGTTTTCTAGAATTTAGAGGATTACCCATGAATTGTCTATAAAATCATACAAAAATCATATATTAATGATCCTTAGATTAGGGGTGAGTGTTTCCTTCAAGAATTTTTTGAATCCGAGCATGCGGGCCCGGGGTTGGATTTTAGGATTTCTTCAAGAATGATGAATTTGGCTAAATAATAGGAGAATTCCATGCTTTGAGTATAATTTGTTATATTTACGTAACGTTTGGTTAACTTCGAGTCCTTTGGGTGACGAATTCGGAGTTTCGGGCGCTTTCTTGACCCGGGGAGTAGGTGCGATGCGAGGTGATCTCCTTTCTAACCTCGTAAGAGGGATTGTCCCCGTAGGTGTTTTAAATGCTATGTGTGATTTTTGAGGGGACTATGTACGTGCAAATTGACGAGAGTCCGTACGTAGCGGCTATTATTATGTTCGGGTAGTTAGGCCCACATCATGCTTTATTTCTTCCTTGAAATGAACTATATGCTTAATGAATTAAATGTTACATGCGGCTTATTTCCCTGAGCTCATGGAATTTGAGAAATTTTAAGGAATTGTTCACTGAAAAGTAATTTAAAAAGGAATAATGTGTGTGCATATGACCACTTCACAATTTACATTCCGCGAGCAGAGTGTGAATTCCCCCACTCTCATGAGAACGGGTTGTACGCCACGCGGGATAGAAAGATGCACTTATGGTTCGGGCTGTTCGGTCCTCGGCAGTGCATACATGTGAGTACTTTATGGCAAATTACACTTACGGTTTGGGCCGTTAGACCCTCGGCGTTGCACATATATGATTATCTTATGGCTCAGGTCGGTTCTCCTTATCCTGTATGCGCATGATAAATTGTTACTGAATTCATAGATATTGATTTGATAGATATTTGGGGGAAGATGAAGTAGTAATTGTTATTTACTTCCAGTATTTACTTGGATTTCAGTGCCTTATATATTTGCTGCTTCACTACCTTTACATGCCTACCGTTTTCATCATATTCTTATAAATTATATTGTTGGACCTTAGTGAGTGTCAAGTCGACCTCTCGTCACTACTTCTTCGAGATTAGACGGGATACTCACTGGGTACATATATATTTATGCACTCATGCTACGCTTCAGTACTTAATTGTACAGGTTCTGAGGCTGGTGCATCTGGTTGTCAAATAGTGGGACTGTATATTATATCTTTTGTATATTCTGATAGTATGCCCATAAGACTTGTGACAGTAGTTCCTGGCACACACATGGTAGTTATTATGGATAACGGGTCTGTATATATATTGGCTCACACCTCCTTATGACCTCTTTTTATTGAAACTAGCTAATTATCCTTGTCGATTTATGTCTTAAGCTTTAAAAACTTGGTATATGTTGAAATGTTTAATCAAACAAGAAAGAACCCTTAGTAAAATGAGAGTTGGCTTGCCCGACCCCGCTGTTGGGCACCCTCACAACCTGAGTTAGGATTTTGGGTCATGACAGCTTTTGGACTTGTTGGCATGATTGGGCGGGGTCCTGTGGGGCTCAAGTGGATTTTGGATTGATTTCAGACCATTTCAGCTGCTACTTTCTCTATTTTTCTGGTGTTGTTCTCCGTGATCGCATGACCGCGGTAACATAGTGTTCTGGGAGCTGGCTGGAGATTCTTCTTCGTGTTCATGACATTAGGTTTTGGTTTGCGCTGGTTGAGGCTTTAAGTGTTCGCGTTCGCATATGAGACCACACGTTCGCATTGTATCGACCTAGGCTGCGCAGGTCGTGATAAGTTGGCCTTTGCATTCTTGTGAGGTCTACGCGTTTGCGTTGGTTTGTGCAATTGTAAATTGCGATAGCGTGCATGGGATCGCATTCGTGTAGGGTGTCTTAGAAGAAGTTCAGCTTGTGCTTCGCGACCGCTATGTGTATCCCTGCAGCTGTGTTATAAAGTTCTATTTTTGGAATTAGGATTTATTTTTGTCATTTTTTGCGATTTGGAGATCCAATTTGGGTTATTTTGGAGGAAAATATTGCCACTTGGATTGGGGTAAGTATTTTTTAGTAGGATTTTGTTATTTTACATGATTCTATCATCGATTTTTGGCATTTGAGTGATGAATCTAAACGAGAAATTGGGGGGTTTCGTCTAATCTTTTCTAAAGTGATTGATTGTGTTTTGAATTGGATGTAATTAGTATTTGGACTCGTATTCGAATGATTTAATAAAATTTGTGAATTTTTGTTGGGTTCCATGGTGCCGACCTAAGTTGACTTTTTTATTCGCTTTGAATATTTGATTAAAGATTTGACCTTTATCATTTGGGTTTGATTCCTATAATATTATTTGATGTTTCTAACATGTTTTTGACTAGATTCGAGCCATTTGAAGGTTAGCTCGTGGGGGAAGACTATTTGAGAGTATTGGGTTGGCTTGTTTAATGTAAGTGTATTGTATAGATTTGGTTGAGGGAATTTTTCCTACTACTTGATATTGTTTGCAGCATGCGGGGGTGATGTATATATGAGGTGACACGCATATATATCTGTGCCATGGGTGTTCATGCTGGGGATAAATTCTAGCTTACTCCATGTTTTATTTGATTGTCGTTCTACTTGATTCAATTTGTGGTTATTTTATTCATTTAAGTGACCACGATAAACCATGCAAGAGAAATATTATCTTGCATTGTTTTGATAATGACACTTATGGACATGTTGAGCGGCTCAATTTTGATGATATTGTGGCACGAGCTCTTTGTTGTTTGATTGCGGAAATATTGTGGCCCGCGGTCTTTTTCATGCGATTGTGATGATGTTTTGGCACAAGTTATTTGCCCTTTGATTGTGATGATATTTTGGAATGAGATCTTTGTTGCGTAATTGTGATTGGGGGTTGCAACACGAGTTCTTTGTCATGGGATTGTATCTATTGTTATGCGTGTGGGGAGAAATAAGGGTGGCGTTGTTCTCAGGTTTCCCATGTGGGGAAATAAAGGTGGCGATATGCGCCTGTGGCGAAATAAGGGTGGCATTGTAGGGATGTTACATAGTGGCCAGGGGGTAATTTTATTGATTACGTTTGTGCGCTTGTACGAGAGTGGTATTCTTGTTTGTCCTTTTGACTTCTTATGTATGTCATGCATTTTTACATGATTTTTTGTGTTGTTTCTAACATGCTAATATATGCCTCTGTTATTATTTGATGAATTTGTTGTCAAATTGATTACCGACGTGGAGTTATATTTCATGTTTTATTGAGTTGTTGATAGCTAACTTGATTGACGTGGTAAGAACCTTATTGTTGAGCATTGATATAGTGATTCTTGAAATATTCCCTTGAACATGTTATTTTGAATTTGATACAAAACTCGATCATGTGGGGCATAGAGTTACAGTCATATATGAGTATCGAGAAATTATGTGGTACATACCTCTTGTGAGAGGGGGTTGGTGTATGTAGGAATTGCTGAACATGTCTAACTGGTAGAGTTTGTTTAATACCTTATCCAAGTTGTGCACTTTCATTATTGATATTCTTTATTCTATGACTGTCTCTCTAGAATATTTTCTCTATTATAAATGTTATTGAGTTGTACAAGTTCTGCAAAGTGAGTATCTTTGGACTTAAATAATTTATCACTACTTCTTTGAGATTAGTCAAGATACTTACTGAGTACATGGGGTTGATTGTACTCATACTACATTTTTGCACCTTGTGTGTAGATTTTGGAGCTAAGCAGCTGTGAAAAGGAAGCTTTGCATTGGAGGCATACCCATATGCCGAATTCATGCTACTTTTTGTTCCTCAGAGAAAGTCCCATAGCCGTAGTGCGTGGGGCGGCGTTGTAGTCCATTTTTCTTGAATCCTGTCAGAACCTGCTCTCTGAACTTCCCCACTAATTCCCCGCATGGCGCGTCGCCCTATCCAGCGCGCCTGTGAAAATTTTATAGTTATTGTCCTATTTCGTGTAAGGAAAGGTGTTTTCATTTGGGCCCGACCCTACTTAGTATAAATACATGTAAAAACATTATTTTAGGTAATTTTGACACATCTTAGACCTAAGTAATCCGAGAAGGAGGCGGAGAGGAAAAAGCTAAAGGATTTCATCATTTGTTCCTCACTAAAGACAAGGGTTTAGATTGTTTTATGTTTTCCTTTAACTTAAACATTGTTATGATGAATTATACCATATCCATGGAGTAGTTATCTTTAGGGTGATGGTTTTAGTCTATTGATATTTGTTTTTGGATAATTAACTCTAGTTGTATGTATTTAATCGCTTTGGATGTTTTAATTGCATCTTTATTTACTTGTTAATGTAATCAAGAGAGGCATAACTTGTGATATTGTTACATTATCCTTTGTCGGTTGAATTCATTAATTCTTCCTAGTAATAGGAAGAGGCTAATTGGATTGTTAATTAAACTTAATTAGGGGGATAATCGAGAGAGGTTCTCCTAAAGACCAATCCACTACGAATTCTTACATATCTTCACGTGCTTAAAATTTGTTCATCTTGTGAGGTTGAGACTTAATCGAAAGAGGAGTTTCTACTAATCAATAGAACTAATAACTAAGTGAATTTGACAGACTCACTTAAACATTAGAAGTGAATTATCTAGAGTTAAACTCAAAACATTTAGCTTGCACCTATCTTATCAAGCCTATCTTCTCCCAATTGATATCTTCATTTGCTCCCTTCTTTCGTTGATTGTCATTAGCCAATAAGTTAGACTCTTAGTTAATTTTTGTTTTGACCACATAAACCTCAATTTTCGTTCATCTTCGATAGAAATCTAGCTACGAACTAGGATAATACTGTTTAACTCCAATCACTGTGGATACGATATTTTAATTTACTATATACGATTAGCGAGCATATTTTAGTGTGTGTTTTGCGCTCGTCAAATTCCTTGTGTTGAAGTATCTTATATAATTTGGCTTAGATGGTAGGTTTTGTTAGGTGCCATCACGACATTGGTGGGATTTTGGGTCATGATAAGTTGGTACCAGATCTCTAGGTTAATAGGTTCTATGAGTCATGAGCAAGTGTCTCATAGAGTCTTGTGGATCAATATGATGACGTCCATACTTATCTTTGAGAGGCTACAGGACATCTAGGTAAGTCTCATCTTTCTTTCTTTATCGTGCGACATTGTTTCAGCTTGAAGCTTATACCTTTGATTTCCTTCTATTCACTTGTATGTGATGTTGCGCACTCGATATCAGCTATACACCGATGAATTATGATGTTGTATATGGACTACAAAGGCTGTGGATTCTTGATTATAGTTGTGTTATGTCATCTAGTCTTGGAAGCGGATGCATGATAGGTATTTCAGTTGTTCCTTTATGGGAGGCAACGAATTCTTGTATCCGGTTAATGAGTATAAATGTGGGAGGATTAATTGGTTGGCTAGTTGTTATGATCGTGGTAGGGCCATGAGATGATATTGATTTGAGGCTAGCTGGTGGGATTTAAGGTTATGTGTTTCATATGAGGCTTCTATTAAGTGGAATACATATATTATCATTTTAGGGAACTTGGGAAACTTGGGACTGTCACCTAGGTCAGTACGCACTTGTCTCTTCATTGGGGTGTTTTATGGCTCGAGTCACATGAGTTTATAAAGTATTCAACTGATTAAAAGTGCGATACCGATGTAGCTACAAAGGAAGGGAGCAATGGGTTATAGACGATGTGTCTATGGCTTCGAGCGAAGTGGGAGAGTCTGCCATTGATGATTGGGTTGCATGGTCATTCATTATATTAGTTCTTGGACTAGGATATACTTGTGGATTGGCTATGATTTGAGGAAGGTTACATCGGGGTTAACTTAGAGCAAGGTGAATGACTTTTTGAGACGGTCCCAGCTGGGTCAGGAATTATATGTTGTAATTAAGGATTTTCGAATTTGCGTATGGATGACTTGGGTATTGCATTGGATGGTGCTAAAATTTATAACATTCTAAATCATTATTGATTCTACATTGCGGTAATAGAAAGGTGAAACAAACAGCTCAGGCTCATTAAAGGGTTCTTCAGTGCATACATTTTCATGTTGAGGTACTCTTGCTCTTAGAAATATACATGACTTGGTTGATTTAGAGGGGTTTAATTCTAATTATTTTGCTATGTGCAAATGTATTTCGTAGAGTTTGTGATGGTTTGTCCATTACTTGCAGATGATGTACTATACAGGCATGAGGAGTCGCTAAATTAGCTGATTTTGTTCTGAGGGATTTAGTTAATGGATGATTTTTTCTTTATAAGGTGTCTATCCTACTTTTGGTTCAGAGTTGAGATTGGGATCCTCGCATTTTCATATGATAGTACGATAAAAGTGGTGCATCGTGTGAGATTGAGATTTTATGGGCAAGGTTGCGGTTAGGTTTTGAAAGGAAGTTTATGAGTTCTTGTCACAACCCCAAATATAAGCCAGTCGTGATGGCGCCTATCATGGAACTAGGCCAACCAAAATTACACTCAAATCATAATAAGCTTCAATTTACATCTTTACTATACCGAATATTAAATACAACCCCCGAGATCCCGGAGTCACTGGTCATGAGCATCCACATAAAATATACAACTCAAAAGAAAATAAATTATATAATAGTAAGCAGGAGAGAGAGCAGGACTGCGGACGCATGCAGCTACCTCGCAAACCCCCGAGAAATCTCTAGAACATATACACAGCTCACCCTGCCCTAACACTTGGATATGCACAGAAGGTGCAGGGAGTAATGCGAGTACACCAACTAAGTAGTAATCAAAATAAATCAGGTTTGAGCAGCAAGAAAGACATAAAGATCAATTCATCAATTCACAAAAAGCACAACCTTTCTTTCCAATAATGTATACGTTAAATCATTACGCTTAAAAGCCGATTTCGGTAAAAATCATTTGGAAATTTACTTGCCAATAGTTTCAACAGAACTTTCAAGAAGTTTTGTGTAAAAATACTGAAAATCATAATAAGGCCCCTCGGGCAAAACATATTTCATAAGTTCAGAGTGAAAGTGGTAAAATCATAAGTAGCCCCTCGGGAAAAAACATATATCATAATCAGCCCCTCGGTCATGCCTCACAGCCACTCATAATCAGCCCCTCGGGCATACCTCACACTCACTCATGCCTCCTAATCACTCGTCACCCAGCACTCGCACTCAGTATGTACCTGCACTCACTGAGGTGTGTACAAACTCCGGAGGGGCTCCTTCAGCCCAAGCGTTAATATCAAGCCAGCTCGTGGCATATCATATCCTTACAAATCAGGACCTCGGTCTCACTCAGTCAAACCCTCTCAAAAGCCCCTCGGGCGTATCAGTAAAAACGGGGTACTCAACCCAAAATATTATTTTTATATCTTAAAATAGTGTCAACAAGGCTGAGTTTCGAAAACAGTAAGCACAATATGACTAAGTGTAAATCATAAATCAACAGTGATGAAATAGCAGTAAAAAGCCCCTCATGGGTCTAAACAAGTTGGCACGAGGCCCCAAACACGGCTTATAGCCCAAATATAGCAATAGTCTTTATAACACAATTTAACATATCATTTAGAGTAAAATACGCAACTCAATAGTGGCCATGGAGAGGACCAAGTCCAATACAAAAAATCAGTGCTTGCCACATACTCTTCATCCGATATGTGCGCCATTCTAAAAAAAGTGAGAAATATGAAGCCCGGGGTTTCATACCCTCATGACAAGATTTATAGCCATTACTTACCTCTACCGGGCGACAACACTAATCCGCGATGCTCTTTCCCCTCAAATTGGCTCCGGATTGCTCCGAATCTAACCAAACCCAGATTAACATCATCAAAATACGCTAAAGGAACAAAACCAAAAATTGAAAACTATTAATTTAGACACAATTCTCGAAATTCGGCCAACCCGGGGCCACGTCTCAGAATTCAATAAAATTACATCACAAGAACCCGTATCCTCCCACGAGTTCATACATACCAAGAACATCAAAATCAAACCACAGTTGCCCATTCAAATTACCAAAGGAAATTTCCAAATCTTTCCTCCCATTTTCCCAAATTCTCTACTTAATTCCTCAAATTGAATGGTGAAAATCAGGGCAAATTCATGAAATTAAAAAAAAAAATGATGGAAGACCACTTACCACAAGAATCCCACTGAAAATATCGTCCAAAATCTCCTTCCCCCGAGCTCTCAAATGGAAAAATGAGTTATGCCAAGAACCCCTGAAATTAGAACTTAAACCGTCTGCCCAGACTTTTACCCTATGCGATCGCAGAAGAAGGCACACGATCGCGAAGAAGAAAATGTTGCGAAGCCAAAATAACCCTACGCGGTCACAGAAACACTTATGCGATCCCGAAAAACCACTTCTCACAACTATGCGATCACGAACAGCTCTATGCGATCGCATAGAGCAATTTCATCACCTCACTGCGACAAACGCCCACACTGTGTGATCGCAACAAGCCTCACGCGACCGCACTGTTCTGCCTCCTCCCGCTACGCAATCGCAGACCATACGTTGCGATCGCATAACACAATTTTTTCTGCCTCACCAACAAAACTATGCGATCGCAGCTTCATTGCGATCGCATACAAGGAAACCTGACCAAGAAAATACAACAACCTTAGCAGTCCTTTTAAGGCCAAACACACTCCGTTAACCACCTGAAACACTCGAGGCTCCCCGGACCTCAACCAAACCTACCAACACACCCCATAACATCACTCAATCTTAGTCGAGCCATGGAAACACCAAAAACAACACGAATACACTAAAATAACATCAAATTAAAGCCTATGAACTTTGAAACTTCTAAATTTCCCAATAATGTCGAAATGAACCAAAACACATCCGATTGACCTGAAATTTTGCACTCATACCCAAAATGACATTATGAACCTTCTCCGACTTCCAGAATTCCATTCCGACCCAGATAGCCTATTTTTCACTACTGACCGGAAATAGCCAAAAACTAACTAATTCAAACCTAACTCTACACCGGACATCGAAACTTCATTCCGAACACACTCCTAAGTCCCAAATAACCTAATGAAGCTATCAGAGCCATAAAATCCACATTCCGAGGTCGTTTACGAATAGGTCAGCTTCCGGTTGACTTTTCCACTATTAAACCAAGTTGAGAGACTAAGTATCTTATTTCTCACCACGACCACTCCGAACCCAAACCAACCGACCCAACACACATATATAATGTTGAACCACATATAATGAATCAAAAATGGGGATAAACTCTCGGAACGGCCGGCCGGGTCTTTACATCCTCCCCTACTTAAACGTACGTTCGTCCTTGAACGGGCCAAAAGTTGTTCTCCAACACCATCAAACTTCCACGTAGCCTACTATGCATATACCAGAGGGTGATCCCACGTCACCCTATCCCATATAGGTCCAATAGCACAACACTGTTGAAATTTCGAATTCCAATCCTGACGCATAAACCTTAGAACCAAATCCCCACTTCTGAAATAATATACAAGATCAAAATTCCATGACTATAAACTGAGCAAGTCTGAACATGATGAATCAACCCATATGCGCACCCCAGATGAAATCACATAATATACCGCATTAGTCAAACACCCAGAGCGATAACTCCTAATCACAATAGCTGCTCAAAACAACCCAATACCGGTACATAACCTCTTATCAAGAAAAGCCTTGCTCTAACATTTTCATATACTGCCGATGAGGAAAGAAACACGTACAAACTAGCTACCATTCGTCCGATCAACCAGACATGAAGCTCTCCCTTCCCACACAGGAAGTATAGGAGATTTCTAAGCCGACTCCCAATATTTATCCTTCCAACTATGATGTAGAAAATTATGAAAAATATTCATTCAAGGTCCAATGACCTCTTCTCGTCTAACACGACCACTCTGCTGGCATGGCACATTGATACAATTTGAAGCCATAACATGTGCAACTCGTGCACTCAATAGCAACATCCCATTGCAATCAAATTATATGAAAGATTCACACGAGAGGACTATCCTACGATTAACAATTACCATCACAACATCATGCTAAAAGCTTGGCACACACCGTAAAAATCAGAACACACGAATTCCACTACCAAAGGTCATGCCCCTACATAACTCTGCTACACTGCGCTATCTAATGCAAACGCCGGTCCACGAAATATTTCAAATCACCTTGCCCAAAACCAATAACCATTCAAAATTCAACATCAAGTAATCAAAGTGCATTTCCATAACCACGGGGGAAACCAGACGATACCATTCCACACGAATCAGAAGGTACATAAGCAACACGTCTCAATCCCACAATACCCAATTACTTATCTTACTCAAATCAAGCTATGAAGACCAATTAGAACCGCACCATATGTGCATATAACAAAAAATCACAACTCCTCGCAACTCAGAAGGGCAACTCATAGATCACTCCAGAACATGAATAAACTCAATTACAATCGAATGGTACATTCCTTAATAATAGAAATTCGGAGCCAACAATTCTGACCCGGTGCAGAACACAAACCTACATTAGCCTACCAATAACCCTAAATAAACTCTGGTCATCCATAACAGGTAGATAACTTACCAAAATTTCAGTGATGGAATCATGGTACATACTAACATCCGACTAGCTCTGCTCGCATCATCGCAGTTCACTACCAAAAAACCTGTTTATGAGAACTCCCAGTCTCGAAGTCCATGAAGCGCATGGATTACTATATATGATCTCAACTCTACAGTATGAATACACGACACATCCCAAATATTCAATCATTCCACGAGGGATACCCCTATAATTCTTCTGTGTCACAAAGCAACCTTGAATATCAACAGTCGATCCAACAAGAGAGCGTCGCGATACCAATAAAATACCCTTAACTAAAACACATTGCTCTTTCTGGAATGTATACCCTCATTAAGCCGCACCAAGTAGCGATATCATTTACCTAGTCATCTGAAACTGTCCATGCTACCCAAGGATTTATGAACTTCCTTCCAGATTTGAACCGTGACCTCACACATGCAAATCCAAACCCTACACACATATCACATATACCACGCCATCAAATGATAAATATGAGAACTTCATGATCCCTTTTGAGCCACAAGCTACTACGTACCCAACTAGCCAAGAACTTTCTGTTTGATCCCATTTAGAAGAAAAATCACTGTACATCACTTGCACCTCTCACCAGTAGAAAATATGCATCTTTAACCGTGGTAGAACCCATCAGGAACTATCCGAAATCCCATTGGTACAACACCAAACTGTCAGGACTGAACCCTTCTATCTCAACCAAGCTACGCAGGCTACCAAAATCCAAGAGCATTCACAAGAAACACCTGTAAAACTCATTGCCACATGAATACCCAAAGAACTAATCGTATCCCTTACCATGCTGATCCGACCTACTATCAAGTTGTCTTACCTTCCCAATTTCTTTTGATTAACTTCAAATTGATACTCCTCCTTGCTGTAATACCCCAATTCTCAACCCAGACTCACCTCCCAAGTCCCAAGCATAAATATGTACCGTCTAAAGCTCGTAAGCCGCCGAATACTCCCTCAAATATCCCCAAGAGTATCACATTAAAAATACTTATCCTGAAGAGACTTCCTGCGAATCTAAAGCCATTACCTTCACTATCCTGATATTGATATGTAGAATCCATGATAACGTAGAAATTCCATAAGCCCTGATACCCTCCAACGTAAATCTCAATCACACTGACCAATTAGGCAGAATCGACCTGACCCGTTGGCACACTAACATAAAAGGAATGTAATCCACTCACTTGAAGCCACAGGCAAATTCATACACTGAACACACTACACCTTTTCTACTTACCTCTCAATCATTCCATATAATTCATTTACCCATAGAGTACATTACAACATGTATCGAAGAATTTTCATTACTCGAGTCATTCCCATACCCCACACTTGCAGGTCATAACTGATTTACCAATATACCTTGAACTGAAACAAATACCTACAAAATCGTGTATTCAACTTATCATTAGCAGACTCTCCCACTTGGCTAAAAGCCAATGACCAAGACAACCAATAACTCACAACGCCCATAATAACACAACCCGTCTAATAGTTCAAGTCATCTGCAAATCTCGCATTCGCCATGGTAATAGTCATGCCAACTTCCACAAGTGATCTAAACTCAAATTACAACATATATCATTTACTGGTAGAAGAGAACTTACTACAGAACATCATAAGGATCACATACCCCAGGACAACCCACAGGAGATACCCTTATCCGCTTAGCCTCAACTGATATCTCTCTATACACTTCTTAAGACCACAACTATCACGCAATCACTACACCCTTCTGCATCTAAACACAAAGCACACCTACTCTCGAGGCATCACAATATTCAGTAAGAGGCTGAAGCCGATGGCAGATCTAACACTAAAGCGGTGGTCCAAGAAATCTTGAGCTTCTGGAAGCTCTGCCGACACACGTCTGACCACATGGATACCCTCACTGGACACCATGTGTCCCAAGAATGCTACAGAAATTAGCCAAGATTCACACTCGGAGAACTTTGCATAGAGCCTTTCCTCCCTGAATCCTTCTAATGACATCCTCAAATACGGAGTATACTACTCCTGGCTATGCGAATATGCCAGGACGCCATCAATGAATACAATAACAGGGAGTGCTAATACGGCTGGAATACACCGCTAATCAGATACATGAACGCTACTGGGGCAATGATCACCCCAAAGGATATTAGCAGGAACTGATAACACGATAGAATGATCCGTTTCACCCCACAACTAGACAACATGAGAGGTCTTCCAATACACTCACAACTCAAAGCCATATACTAATCCGAGACAGAAATCAAACACTCAATAGTTCTTGCCACATTTCTAGCCAACCCTTTTGTCACAAATCACAGCCTGAACACATCTAAACATCAAATCACACTCACAACATAGGCATCAAGTCACAAAGTTCCGTCAATAAGGACATCAACGGACATATAAGTCCCCAAATACATGTGCCCACACAATGAAATCTCAGCACTCAAGCCACAGAATGAATCCGGCCTCAAGTCCTCCAGACTGACCCATTACCAACATGCCAAAATCACATCTCATCCATGGAAGTCACAAGCCATCGGTGCACAGTTGATACCAAGTGCTCTCGTGCGCATTCGAATACATGAAGGAATTCAAGAGTTACGCTCTTGGCTCAATAAAATGGATTCGCACGACAAAAATTCAAGAATGTGAGATTTTCTAAGGGTTCTGCACCCTCTCAAAGATAAGTACAGATGCCTTTGTACCGATCCGCAAAACTCTACTAAACCTGCTCATGACCAATGAGTCTTATGTAACCTAGCGCTCTAATACCAACTTGTCACGACCCCAAATCTAAGCCAGTCCTGATGGCGCCTACCGTGGAACTAGGCTAGCAAAAAATACACTCAAATCATAATAAGCTTCCATTACATATTTACTAAAGTGATAACCCATAAAAGTTTCCTTTAAACATTTTTAAAACAGTTAAAGTTATACCGAATATTAAATACAACCCCCGAGATCCTGGAGTCAGTGGTCATGAGCATCGACATAAAATATAAATCTCAAAGGAAAATAAATTCTATAATAGTAAGTAAGAGAGAGAGCAGGACTGCGGACGCATACAACTACCTCGCAAACCTCCGAGAAATATCTGGAACAGATACACAACTCACCCTGCCCTAACACCTGGAGCTGCACACAAGGTGCAGGGAGTAATGTGAGTAAACGAACTCAGTAGTAATGAAAATAAATCAGGTCTGAGCAGCAAGAAACACATAAAAATCAATTCATCAATTCACAATAAGCACAACCTTTCTTTCCAACAATTTATACGTTCATCACGCTTAAAAGCCGATTTCAGTAAAACTCATTCGGAAATACACTTGACAATAGTTTCAACATAAATTTCAAGAAGTTTAGTGTAAAAATGTAGAAAATCAAAAAAGGCCCCTCGGGCAAAACATATTTCATAAGTTCGGAGTGAAATTGGTAAAATCATAAGTAGATCCTCGGGATAAAACATTTATCATAATCAGCCCCTCGTGCATGCCTCACAGTCACTCATAATCAGCCCTTTGGGCACACCTCACAGTCATTCTCCCAATCACTCGTCACTCGGCACTCGCACTCAGTAGGTACCTGCGCTCACTGGCAGAGTGTACAGACTTCGGAGGGGCTCCTTCAGCCCGAGCGCTAATACCAAGCCACCTCATGGGGTATCATCCTCACAAATCAGGCCCTCGGCCTCACTCAGTCAGAACCTCTCAAAAGCCCCTCGGGTGTATCAGTAAAAACGGGGTACTACCCAAAACATCATTTTTATATCTTAAAATAGTGTTAACAAGGCTGAGTTTTGAAAATAGTAAACACAATATGACTGAGTGTAAATCATAAATCAACAGTGAGTAAATATCAGTAAAAGTCCCCCAAGGGGTCTCAACAAGTCGGCACGAGGCCCCAAACATAGCTTATAGCCCAAATATAGCAATAGTCTTTAAAACACAATTTAACATATGATTTAAAGTAAATTACGCAACTCAATAGTTTCCGCAGAGAGGACCAAGTCCAGTCAAAAAAAATAGTGCGCGCCACATATTCATCATCCGATATGTGCTCCATTCTAAGAACAGTGAGAAATATGATGTCCGGGGATTCATACCCTCATGACAAGATTTATAGACATTACTTACCTCTACCGGGCCACAACACTAATCTTTGATGCTCTTGCCCCTCAAATTGGCCCTGGATTGCTCCGAATCTAAACAAAACAAGATTAACATCATCAAAATACGCTGAAGGAACAAAACCCAATCGAAAACTATCAATTTAGACACAATTCTCGAAATTCGGCCAACTCGAGCCTTGGGTCCACGCCTCATAATTTGATAAAATTTACATCACAAGAACCCTTATCCTCCCACGAGTCCGTACATACCAAGAACATCAAAATCGGACCACAATTGCCCACTGAAATTACCAGAGAAAATTTCAAAATCTTTCCTCCCATTTTTTCCAAATTCTCTACTTAATTTCTCAAATTGCATGGTGAAAATAAAGAAAAATCCATGAAACTAAACCAAAAATGATTGTAGAACACTTACCATAAGAATCCCACTGAAAATATCGTCCAAAATCTCATTCCCCCGAGCTCTCAAATCGAAAAATGAGTTATGGACAAGAACCCCCGAAATTAGAACTTAAACTGTCTGCCCAGACTTTTACCCTATGCGATCATGGAAGAAGGCATGCGATCACGAAGAACTAAATGCTGCCAAGCCAAAATAACCATATACTATCGTAGAAACACCTATACGATCGCGAAAAACCACTTCTCACAACTATGCGATCGCGACCAGCTCTATGCGATCGAGACGAGGAATTTCATCACCTTACTGCCACACGAGCCCACACTGTGCAATCACAACAAGCCTCATGCGATCGCATACAAGGAAACTAGACCAAGAAAATACAACAGCCACGGTAGTCCTTTTAAGGCAAAACGCACTTCGTTAACCACCCGAAAAAAAACCGAGGCCTCCGGGACCTCAACCAAACCTACCAACACACCCCATAACATTATTCAAACTTAGTCGAGCCTTCGAAACACCAAAAACAACGCAAAAATACCAAAATCACATGAGATTCAAGCCTATGAACTTTGAAACTTCTAAATTTCGCCAATGATGCCGAAACCAACCAAAACACAACCAATTGACCTGAAATTTTTCACACATATCCAAAATGACATTACAAACCTGCTCTAACTTTCAGAATTCCGTTCCGACCCCGATAGCCTTTTTTCCACTACCGACCGGAAATCGCCAAAAACTAACTTTCGCCAATTCAAGCCTAATTCTACACCGGACATCGAAACTTCATTCTGAACACACTCCTAAGTCCCAAATCACCTAACGAAGCTATCCGAGCCATAAAATCTATATTCCGAGGTTGTTTACAAATAAGTCAATTTCCAGTTGACTTTTCCATTATTGAACCAAGTTAAGAGAGTAAGTGTCTCATTTCTCACGACGAACACTCCGAACCAACCGACCCAACACACATAAATAAAGCTAAACCACATATAATAAAGCATAAATAGGGGAAACGGGGATAAACTCTCGGAATGACCGGCCGGGTCGTTACAGTTCTAGATATCATGGGATATTTTATATGCTTAGAGGATGTTAGTACGACCTTGTATCACCTGAGGGTGTGTGTTTTAGTTTGTGCATTGTGTTTGACTTGTACATGCTTAATTAATATTACGGTAATCGCCTGGTTGTTGTGTACTGAGGTTCACATTTTTCTACATGAGACAGAAGATTTATCTAAGTATGTTTTGTGAGATGATTGTGTATAAGTGATGTGTAAGTTGTCGAGTGGTGGGGTTGGTATCAGATATGGAGATTCCTGAAATCGCAAGGTTTAAAGACTAGAGGATCTTAGAGTCAGACTATTCCATGGTTGTGGGTTTGTGAAGATAAGTTAGGAGGTAGACAGCTTATGGTGTGTGTTATGGATAGGTTACTATAGACTTTTGGAAGGTTATTCATCTATTTTTAGGATGATAAAAAATAATTTACAGGTCTGTTGATAGGCCTACCGGGAATGTGTATTCGATATCTGATCGGGTTTGTCTACTCTTGAGCAACAGTTTTGTGGTATGTCATCGGACAGAACGGATGTTATTTGTTCCCTTGTTGGTTCCATGTGTTACTCCCTTCTGCTATGATGGGATGTGAGGTTACTTGACTATTCACGCATGATGTAGTTCTATTTAGGCCTTGTGGAGAGATTCGAGTGAGATGCTTTTGGGGTGTGGAGATGTTTATGGCGCTTTGGTCATGGTTTTCATGTATGGGGTATATCGTGATATATGTCTTTCCATGGTTATGGTCATTAATTTTGTGAGTTTTTTGTTGATATGCATATGGGGTTTGAGTGTGAGCATCATGGCTCGAGGTATTCCATATGGACCAGTGTTTGACTGGGCCATGCATTGCAACAAAGTTATATTGGGATATGATCATTGTGCTTATTTCATGTGTTTTGTTTCTATTTTGAGTGATGGGTTCATAGCATTGTGCTTGGTGGTGGTATTTGTTGATCATGCAGGACAGTTGTCTCATTTGATTCTCTTTCCATTATTGGGTACGTTCGGGTTATTTCTTGCTTGGTGCACTGATTGCATGGTATGTGGCTCAAGGTGGTGATGTTATGGCATGTTATTCGAGTAGCATGCCCTAGATGAGATGAGTTTATTGGACATGGAATGAGTGCTATCGGATTTGATTAAGGTATGTTGGAAGTATAACGTCATTAATCAACCTACAATTTGGAAATGGTTCTTATCGGGCGAGAGCTCTGCGAATTGTTGATATGATGGGTGGTTATGTGTAACTATGTGTTTCTTCTACCATTGCAAGTGTAAGTAAGGTTCAGGATGAGGTTTTATTTGATATGAGGTATGTCACCGGTACTCGATTTGTTAATGATTAACTATTATCGTCATAAGTTATTGCTATAAGTGTCTGAGCTATGTGGTATATCACACAGAAATATCTTAGAATATGGTTATGGCTGGATACAACTTGTTCAGGATTATATAGTGTTTAGATGCGAGGGTCGGTCCTTATATGGTTTCCGTGTGTTGGAGATATGGTTCTGATTTTTGTGGACTAATGTTAAGGTAATAATTTTCAATAAGGTTGGGTGGTCAGACTTATATGTATTGAGGTCACATGGGATCATCCATCGGTATGTGTATGATGAGTTTATATAGTGATTTAATGTCTTCGGATTGACCCTTGGCACGTTCGAGGATGAACCCATGTTGAAGTGGGGTAGAATGTAATGACTTGACCGATTGTTTTACGAATTTGCATTCCATTCGGTGGTTTGAGCTCTTGAGTTGCTCCATATGATGTATATAACTTGTGTGTATTGTCGATTTTGGTTTTGAGTCGTTCGGAGTTTATTTAGCCGAATGATTCAAAAATAGGAAGCCTTAAGTTGGAAGAGTTGACCGAGTTCGACTTTTGTTTATTTGACCTTGCATTAGAGTTTGGACGGTTCCGTCAGGTCCGATTGGTGATTTTTTATTTGGAAGTATGCCCGAATTTTCATTTGGATGTTTTAAGAAGGTTTTAGCTCTTATTTGTGAAAGTTGGTAATTTGTAGGTTTGGAAAGTTCATACGTTTAATCTAGAGGAGTTGACTTCAATGTTATCATGTTCGGATTATTGTTCCGGGAGTTGGAATAGGTTTATTTTGGCATCCGGGACTTGTGTGCAAGTTTGGCTGGATTCCGGATTGGTTAGGTTTGAATCTGACGCTTGGTTCGATGTTTGAAGTTTATAGACTTAAAAGATTGATCTTGATCGATTATTAGTGGTTTTGATGTTATTTTTTGTGATTTGAGTCCTCAATTAGGTCTCTTTTATGTTTTGGGACTTGTTAGCGTAATTGTGCGGGTCCCGAGGGGCTCGAGTGACTTTAAGATTAATGTTGAACCCTTTCGGAGGTTGTATGAGCTGTTAGTTTCTCTGAGTTTCTAGTGTTGGGAGTGTTCTTTGTAATCGCATATTGTTATGGGAGTTTGCTAGAGGTTCTTCTTCACGTTCGAAACATTAGGATCCCATTTGCACTGGTTCAGGCTTTAAGGCATTGCGTTCGCATATGGGACCATGCGCTCGCGTAGTGTGGAGCTAGGTTGGGTAGGCCATAATAGGTTGACCTTCCTGTTCCCATGAGATATTTTCATTCGTGCTGGTTGATGCAGTTATGAATCACGATCGCGTGCATGGGGCCACGTTGGTGTAGGGAGTCTTAGAGGAAATTCAGTTTTGTGTTTCTTGATCACGGTGAGTATCCATGAAATTGTGTTATTAGGTTTTATGTAAGGCCCCGTAAAACATACCTAAATATCGGGGTTTTGTGCTGCCAGGAAGGCGTATGCGTTTATAATAGTAGAGATCTATGGTATGGACTTTTTGTGTTGACAGGACGGTGGGGAGTTGGAGGAATATGCTTGGTAGAAAAAGGAATTTATGTGGCCCACTATGCGGCCGGAGAATCTCTATGTTGGTTGCAGAATGGTCGTAGAGTGAGGCAATCAACTGGGCAACTTTTGCATAATATTTTACGCCCAATTATTCTACAACTTTTGAATTGTATTACATTATTAGCCATACCCATCTTTTAGCCATATGAGATTTTACCCACATTTCTATTATTATGATATATGGTGCTTCTTAATCATATTATCTCATGCATATATTCATGAGTTGCAGAGGTAGATACCGAAAAAAAATTGTGAATTTTGTTATCATGGACATTGTAAGTTTGTTATTCATGATATATAATAGGATCAGGTTGCACGCGGTATTATGGTTCATTAGGTTGCACGTCACAATGGTAATATGAGTGGATCGGACTGCACGCTGCAGTGGTACTATGAGTTGATCTAGTTGCACGTTGCAACGATACAATTAATGGATTGGGTTGCACACCACAATGATGCTTGGATATTGATCATTCCAACCGGTGTTAGTGATTATCAATGTTACTTTGGGCCTTGTGAGCGTTGGCACCCAGATTTGGTGCTAGTTCTTACACTTGGCCATTGCCATATATATAAAAATTTGTGCGGTGAAATTTGGTATCAGATAGTGAGCATTCATTGGTAGTCGACTCATATCAAAATTATGAAAAGATTTGTGATGCCTGATATTGTGTTCTATCTCTCTTTCGAAAAAAATGTATAAATACCAGCTCTATTGTGTTATACTGTTAAACTTGACTGATGATACCGTGCTTTTTTCCATGCGCTTTTTATACTTCATATGCTTATTGAGTTGTTAGTAAGTGTATGTGTCGACCTCTCGCTATTACTTCTTTGAGGCTAGACTTGATATTTACTAAGTATCGTCGTTTTGTACTCATACTACACTTTTGCACATGCATATGCAGATTTTGAGGCTAGTATTAGAGGTATTCACCTAGTTGAGTAGGAGTTCTAGTTGGAGACATTATGGTGAGATGCTTTACTTGATCCAATTCGTAACACATGGAATCCCCGTTCCTTACTCATTTATATCTATCTATATATTTTTATTTTGGATTGATGTTGTATTTATATGAGATTATTTACTCATGTTAGATGCTTTTGAATATATTGTGATACCCGGTTTGGGGAGAGCCGTTAGATAAAGGTGGTCATGTTTAGACCCTGTCTGAGATTCATGTACTTTTGATATTGTGTTATGACTTACTCCTCCTTGCTATTTATATCATAAACCAATTAGCGTCTTAATAACTAAATTATCTCGAAAGCATGTTAGGCTCCATCACGACATTTGGTGGGATTTTGGGTCTTCACAAGTCGGTTTCAAAGCTCTAAATTCTAGGAGTCTCACGAGTCACTTGCATGCTTAGTAGAGTATTGTGGATCATTACAAATACACACATTTCTATCTGTGAGAGGCTATAATGCTTTTGGAAACTTCTTTTTACTTGATTCCTTGTTGTTTGGTGATTACTGTTTGAACCTGAATTCTCTCCTGTACTTTCCCATAAATGGTGAGGACGTATGCTTCAGCAATTGTACGTGATGGAGAGGCAGTACCACTAACCATACCTGTGAGGGCAAGGCTAGGGTAGGGCCAATTCTTCCCTCAGGGGTCACACAGTGGTAGCTAGAGCTAAAGCACCCACCTGATTCCAAGAGCATACTAGGGTAGTATTAATGGATCCACCTGCAGATCAAGTAGAGGATCAGTTTATTGATTATTATGATCAAGCTCTAGTGGTAGATCAACATTCAGAGGGGTTTTTTGCTACACTTTCTTTCAGGAGGCCATGGAAAAGATGGTTAAATTAATCGATGCTTTGACTCAGACTAGAGTTGTTCTAGTGGCCCTAGCCACATCTCTAGTTGGAGGGTGAGTTCAGATCTCTGCTACTCATACTTTGGAACAGCTTATTATAGCAGCTAGACTCGTGGTTATGGTTGTTATGTCTTCTGATGAGCATAATAGGATAAAGAGGTTTTAGAGGTTATATCGTCCACACTATGAGGGTGTTGCTTCAAAGAATTCCAGGGATTTTCTAGATCGATTTAATCAAATTCTTCGCAACATGTGTCTGGTAGAGTCCGACAAGGTGACTTTACCACATTTTAGTTTAGAGAACCTACAAGGCGATGCTTGTAGATTATTGAGCTGGGTAGACAAGCCAGTTCACCTCATGTTACATGGCTTTGTTCTTACAGTAGTTCCATAAGAGGTACATTACACATACCAGGAGGGATGAGTTGAGAGGCTAGTTTGAGCATATTCAGTATAACTACATGATTGTGACTGAGTATGAGGAGAGATTGAAAAATTTGTCGCATCATGCTTATATCTAGATCTTTATCGAGGTGGAAAGGGTGGTGTGATTTATTGAGGGTTTGAATTAGGGAAACACTATTTCTATGGATCTAAAGTTAGAGATTGGGACTAATTTCCACCAGGCTACAGAGATAGCTCGGAGGATCAAGCGCGTTCGTAGCTAAGGATGAGAGACTATGGTGAGAAATAAAAGACATTTTCAGTTCGGGTACTTTAGTGGTGCCTCATCTTGAGGTAATGGTCAGTTTGGCAGAGGCCATCATGGTAGGCTAACTCATTCTGCACTATGTAGCCCATGGAAAAATGTATTTGTTATCCTTCAATACCTCTAGCTCCATCACCTTTTGCTACTCTCTCAACGAGTTCATACCATGTCCCATCAATTTAGTGGGTATTTAGGCCATGCGAGGCAGGTTCAGGTTCAGCAACCTCAGTCAGCTAGAGAATGTTATGAGTGTTAAGATCTTGTCCATATGAGGAGGCATTACCCCAGGCTTCTTAGTGGTGCAACTACATAAATTTCTCAGGTAGTGGTTTACGCACCAGCTTTTCCATCCCTTTCTTAGTCAGCTAGAGGGGGAGGACAAGCAAAAAGAGGTTACCTTACAGGAGGGGGCCAAGTAGGTAGAGGTCAGATTGGTGGTGGTAAGGCTCGTTTTTGTGCTTTGATGCGGAGACTCGAGGTAGTGGCCTCACATATTGTGATTACTAGTATGGTTTCTGTTTATCATAGAGATGCTTCTGTGTTATTTGATATGCGGTCCGCTTATTTGTATTTGTCATGATATTTTTCTTTGAATAGACTAGTCAAATATTCCAGTTCATGTATCTACACCTATTGGTGACTCTATTGTGGTGGATAGCATATATCAGTCTTGTATTGTTACTATTGGGGGTTATGAGACTAGGGTTGATCTTCTATTGCTTAATATGGTAGACTTTGATATGATTTTGGGTGTGGATTTTCTATCTCCATATCATATTCTTGATTATCGCGCTAAGACTATGACATTGGCTATGTCAGAATTACTAAGGTTATAGTAGAGGGGTTCGTTGATTATACCCCTAGTAGGGTGATTTAATTTTTGAAAGCTCAATGGATGGTTGAAAGGGGTTATGGGGTGTCTTTTATTAGAGATTCTATTTTTGGGACTCCTACTATTGATTTAATACTAGTGAGGGAGTTTCCACGTGTTCCTGTAGACTAACCATGCAGGCCACCCAATAGGGATATTGATTTTGGTATTGATTTGGTGCCGCTCACTCAACCCTTATTTATTCCATAGTATCGCTTAGCTCTAGCTGAGTTGAATGAATTGAATGGCCTGTTGTAGGAGTTGATGGATGAGAGATTCATTAGGCCAAGTGTTTCTCTGTGGGGTGCGTTGATGTTATTTGTGAAGAAGAAGGATGGTTCTATAAGGATGTGTATTTAATATAGGCAGTTGAACAAAGTCACTATCATGAACAAGTATCTATTTCCTAGTATTGATGAAGTGTTTGATTAGCTTCAGGGTGCCAAGTCTTCTCAAAGATTGATTTGAGATTGGATTATCACAGTTGAAGATAGGGCTTCGGACATTCCTAAGACAACTTTCAGGACTCGTTATGGGAATTGTGAGTTTTTGGTGATATCGTTTGTTTTGACTAATGCTCCAGCAACTTTAATGCATTTGATGAATAGTGTACTCCATCCCAATTTAGATTTATTTTTCATTATATTCATTAATGATATCTTGGTATATACCCATAGCAGGGAGAAGCACAGGCATCATTTGAGGATTGTGCTTCAGATTTTGACGGAAAAGAAGTTGTATGTTAAGTTCTTCAAGTGTGAGTTTTGGTTTGAATCAATGTCATTATTAGGCCACATGGTAATTGATGGTATCAAGGCAGATCTGAAAATGATTTAGACAGTTCAGGGTTGGACTAGACCTTCTACAACTATAAAGATCAAGAGTTGTTTGGGTTTGGCTGGCTACTACTGTCGCTTTATGAAAGAGTACTCATCTATGTATAGTGCATACTATGTATTGTTGATGCTTCTCCCCTTGGCCATGGTTTTGTGTTGATGCATGATGTTAGGGTGATTGCCTATGCATTGGGCCAGTTGAATACTTATGAGAAGAACTATCCACTTCATTATTTGGAATTTGAGGATGTTGTGTATGCAGTCAAGATTTGGAGGAATTAGTTATATGGTGTGTCATGTTAGGTTTACATTGATCATCAGAGTATTCAATATTTTTTCAAGCAACAGAATTTGAATTTGAGATAGTAGAGGTGGTTGAGGATTATGATATCACCATCTTGTATCATCCGAGGAAGGCGAATGTTGTAGAGGATGCTTTGAGTAAGAAGGCGGAGAATATGGGGAGTTTGGCACTTATTCCAGCTATGGAGAGGACTTTGGCTATAGATGTTCAGGATTTGGCCAATAGATTTGTGATGTTGAATATTTCTGATCCAAGTAGAGTTCTTACTTCAGTTGTTGCACAATCATCCTTCTTTGACCGCATTAAGGTTCGTCAGTATGAATTTCCCATTTATTTGTCCTTGAGGACATTGTTTTGTGAGTTTGTGCTAAGGAAGTAGTCATTGGTGATGATGGTGTATTGTGACTTCAAAGTCGGATTAGTGTTCCTAAGGTGGATGGTTTGAGGGAATTGATTCTTGAGTAGGCTCATAGTTTGTGCTATTCTTATGTTTGCCTATTTCTATCATTTTGGGTCGAGGTACAAAATTCACATCACACTTTCGGAATGTTGTTAGAGTGTGCCCGTCATGTAGATGGAGATCAGTACTACATTTCACTGACAAACAAATGTGAGTTCGAGCGAACCATTCATATCCTTTAGGATATGTTACGAGCATGTGTTATCAATTTCGAAGGTTAGTGGGGTCAGTTTTTACCATTGGCATGATGAGATATGGGAAGAAGGGCAAGTTAAGCGCTCAATCTATTGATCCATTTGAGGTATTATAGAGTGGGTTAGGTGGCTTACATTCTTGTTTTTCCACCTAACTTGTCAAGAGTTCATCTTGTATTCATGTTTCTATGTTTTGGAAGTATTATTAAGACAATTCACATATTTTTTGTTTTAGTTCAATGCAATTGTGTGAGAATCTTGCTGATAAACAAGAGTCGATGGCCATTTTTGATAGGCATGTTCAGAAGTTGAGATCGAAAGAGATTGCACTAATGAAGGTCCAGTGGAGAGGTCAACCAGTGGAGAAAGCAACTTAAGATACAAAGCATGATACGGAAATATTTTTGGCAGTCTAGGTATATTTCAAAACACGTTTGACGACAAACATTGGTTTAAGATGGGAAGAAAGTAACGACCCAAGCGGCCACTTTGTGTATTTGTCGTGTTTTCTTATTTGATGTGCTTGTTTGATGTTTTGTGACTTGCAGGGAATATTGGTCTTGTTTCGGGAAGGTTTGAGCGTGAATTGGAACACTTAGTTTCATTTAGAAAGCTGAAGTTGCAAGAGATGACCAAACTTGACTTTTGGGTAAACCACCTCAGATTAGTGATTTGATTTTTCTGGTAGGTTCATATGTTCGGATTTGGATTTGGAGGTTCCTAGAAGGTTTTGGCTTTATTTGACAGAAGTTGGAAATTTGAAGAATTGGATTGTTTGTAGATTTCACCGGGAGCTAACTTCAATATTATTAGACTCTAATAGGTGTTTTGGGACCTAGGATAGGTATACTAAGTTGGTTGGAACTCGTGTGTGATGTTTGGCTGATATCTGGAATTTCTAGGCATGATTAAGTTGTTGCCCAACTATCTTGCTTTTTCTTTTATTTTAAATATAAAAGAAGTGATGTTAGAGTTATTCTATTTAGAATCGTGTTAGGTCTAGCAGATATGTTTGGCAAAGTTGGAAAGTTTGGAAGTTAATTAATGGATTTTTATCTTCCATTCTTGGTTTTGATGTTATTTTTGGTGTTTTTAGCATTGGACAAGTTTGGATAAGGCATTATCACTTATTGGTATGGTTGGATGGAGGCCTGAGTGCTCACGCGTCTTTCAAAATGATTCTAGACAATTTTGGTGTTAATTGGATGGGATGGTTCTAGTGCATTGCACCTTCTGAAGGAAGGTGTGCAGGTGAAAAGTTGCATCAGCGATGGATTTCATCGCACTTGCAAAGGCAGGCCTGGTCTTGGTAAATACCCTATGCAGAGGTTTAGTTGCAGAAGTGCTAGTGTGTCTTCGAGATCAATTGTGCACCTGTGGCTCCATAGATAGCGGAGAGTGCACCGTAGATGTGATGACCGAGTAGTGGAGAGAAACAAGCAAAAGCAAGCATATGGTCATAGATGCGAGCTCATAGATCCGATATTTTGGACCGCGGATGCGAAATGACTGGCAGCGTGTTATATTTTTAGGATTACTTATTCTTTTTATTATTTAGAGTTTTGGAGAACAGGAATAGGTGATTTTAGAAGGGATTTTCACTACTATTTTGTGGGTAGTCGATTTCTACTTGATTTTGATTATATATCATTTATCCATATGGATTTTGACACTTAGATTATGGAATTTGAAAGAGAAAATTTAGGGGTTTTGCCTTCAATTTAAGGAATGTGATTTAGGGATTGGAGGGTCGATTTGGACCTTGTGTTGGAATCTAATCTTATCTTTAGACTAGTGGTGTAACGGGTAGTCAGATTCTACATCTTGACTTGGGTTTTGACTGTCACAATCCAACCTAGGTGAGGTGTGGCTTTCACCCAGTGTCGTACTGTCCCGAGCAAACCACTCTGTAACCCATGATCGTTCGACATAAACTAGAACATAAATTGCCGACTTGGCTGAACTCATTCTTTTTGTAAACTATCATGTTCTAGCATGGCGAAAAGTCATTATAAATGATATATAATCAAAATCAAGTAGAAATCGACTACCCACAAAATAGTAGTGAAAATCCCTTCTAAAATCACCTATTCCTGTTCTCCAAAACTCTAAATAATAAAAAGAATAAGTAATCCTAAAAATATAACACGCTGCCAGTCATTTCGCATCCGCGGTCCAAAATATCGGATCTATGAGCTCGCATCTATGACCATATGCTTGCTTTTGCTTGTTTCTCTCCACTACTCGGTCATCACATCTACGGTGCACTCTCCGCTATCTATGGAGCCACAGGTGCACAATTGATCTCGAAGACACACTAGCACTTCTGCAACTAAACCTCTGCATAGGGTATTTACCAAGACCAGGCCTGCCTTTGCAAGTGCGATGAAATCCATCGCTGATGCAACTTTTCACCTGCACACCTTCCTTCAGAAGGTGCAATGCACTAGAACCATCCCATCCAATTAACACCAAAATTGTCTAGAATCATTTTGAAAGACGCGTGAGCACTCAGGCCTCCATCCAACCATACCAATAAGTGATAATGCCTTATCCAAACTTGTCCAATGCTAAAAACACCAAAAATAACATCAAAACCAAGAATGGAAGATNATATTAGCAAGTTATTATAATCAAAACATAACTATATGTACGAGCTGAGGAGGCCACTATGAGTATTGACACTGAAAGACCTAGAAGGAAACATAAACGAGGGCCGACCAGGCCACTGACATACTATACATAATGAAGTTGTGTCTACAGAGCCTCTAAGAGTATCTGACATCAACGTACAATCGGGACAGGGCCACAACCTACATATAAGTCTGTAGCAAAACCCTGACACCGTGACTTATAGACTCCGTTATACTCCAAATGAGGTGGAGTCTTACCGATCCTTTCCTAAGTACTAACCTCATATATTGTGAGGACTTGTCAAACTAATTAACAACACATGCAGGCATGAATACAGCGTCCACAACTAAAAGAACGTTAGTATGAATAATGTACCAGTACGTAAAGCATAACTAGAACACAACAATAAGACAACATCAATGAGGGAGATGTAAAAATCAACTTTAACCTATGGAGTGACACTTAGGGCCAAGATATGCATATTAATTGTACATATATCTTTAATGCCTCTCTTTTGGACTATTATCCATATTGTAACATAGCTATCAACTGATCAGTGGTAATTATTCAACCAACTGTAGCACGGTGGTAATTGCATGACTTCCCGATAAGTCGTAACTCAGTGGTAAATCTGTAACTGCCCAACCAGCCGTAGTTCAGTGGTAAATGCATGACTGCCGACCAGCCATAACTTGATTAGAAATGTGTAACTATCCATTCGGTCATAGATCGATAATAAATGCATGATTGTCTGACCGGGCATAGATCGGTGGTAAACGCAAAACTTCCCATTCGACTATAGTCCAGTGGTCAATGGATGACTGCCCAACCAGCCGTAGCGCGATGGTAAATGCGTAACTTCCCTAGCGGTCGTAACTCGCTATTAAAGTATAGGAATACCATAGCAATACCCTTACAGTTATTGTAAATGCGTATATAATGTCATTACCATAAAGAATTCAACAACATTTATCGAGCGACAAACTCAGTCTATATGAAATGAAACAGCATCTCTGTCGCGCCCCTTTTTCTCGCGAAATCAGGTTTCGACACGTGAAAACTCTTTTCAAAAGAAGGGTATCAAAAGAGAGAGTCGCCACCTAATGGATTAAGGTGCGTTAGGGATCCTATTTGCAAATGACTCGGGATTACTTGTTTGCATCACCAAAGATCAGGTAAGGGCTCAAATTACCTTGAGGAGAAGGTGTTAGGAACCCCTCGAGGTCCACAACGGTGGGTCCCGGCCAAACTCGAATTATATGAATTAGTCTAAGAGAAAAGAAACACTTGAACAAATAAAAGAATTACTTAAAATAGAAATTGGGGGTCCTATGTTTTTTAGCCTAAAGGATCATCCTGTGCAACATAAATAATACCTCATAACTCCCTCAAGACGGGGTGTTACTCATATTATTCAGCGGGCACAAACTATCATCTCCTGCTACCTGGTTACTATCTTTAAGTTGTTTACCTAAAGCGCTCTTATCAATTCTAATTCGTATCTTATGTGTGCACTACCCGTACCAGGCCTATGGTCCAGGAGGAATTTGGACCTCTATATTAGGGTAGTTCTAGACCTTAACTTAGACTGCTCAAAAAGGAAAATATTAAGCGACAGACAAAAAATAGTTTACGACTTTCAAAAAGAGGCAAGTATGGGCTCAAGTTAGCCTCCGCATTTAGAAACTGAATGCATGACAAACTGGTTAACATTTTGATAGATTTTGATTAATTAATACTAGAATCATATAGGCAATATTTATATGTGATATTAAATGAATGAGCAGACAGTCATGCGCAACACCAGTTTCTTAGTGTGATTTTCAAAACCTACATAAGTTTGCCTACTGTATTTTAGCATAATGAGATTGAGCTTACTAGCATGATATCTAGGTATTTTATGTGATAATAAATAGTGGCAATCACAGAAACATATCCAGGATTACTTGTTTTAATCCTATAGGCATGCTTTCTAGTGAGGTTAACAACACAGTGTTTGGAAACTTATGAATAAATGTGTGGAAATGATAATTAAATTGATTAAAACCTAAAGGCATGCTTTCTATAATTAATCCAATTTTAGATCCTATAGACATGATTTCTCTAAATCGTGAGCAGAACAGTATAAAACAAGATTTTTCACATTTATTGAATCATACCATTTCCTATAGGCATGGCCTCTAACAAGAAAAAATAGAACATCATTCAACCAAGCATTGAACCTATCGGCATGGCTGCTAGCATGTGATGACTGAACATAATAAGGTACTTATAGGCATGATTTCTAACATACAACATTTAACAACACAATACCGAAGCTACAGGCAGGATTTCTACCCAACTTTATTGCAAATGTAAAATAAGAACCCCTTCCCAATTTCACTAACACCCCAAAATTTTTATTACAAATAATTATTATAGACCAGAATTGAATGTAGTAAATTACAGAATAGATATAACGATAAGGAGCCTATAGTAGGCCTAAATGACAGGCCAAGCTTTCAAATCAAAACAGCTCCAAAATCACATGCTCATAAATACAAAATAACCAATTGTTGAGAGATTCACCCATTGGACATATATCAAGGGTGAGCATACAGAACCCAAGACCCTAGTGTATCAAAGTTCCCAAGGGCTTGAAGAACCCAGGGCAGTTCTTGCACTAGGGAGGTTGATTAGAAACAATTCAGGGAAAGACTATTGGCCAGGTCCTAGTGTGTCAGAGTTCACAAAGGTCTCACATGAACCCTAAGCAGCTCTCACACTAGGGAGGTCAAAGGAGGGAACCTAAGTAACCTTATTTTTCAGCCGACTAAGAATAAGAATTCAGAAGGACCAGGGGAGTAGAATGGGATTAGGAGATCCACCGAAGGAAAAAACCACATATACAAACAAACAACAGACATGCTTGAACTTAGGCAGACTTAGTCAACTTTCAGGAAATAAACTCAATCACATGCTAAAAAGACAAGTCATAAGACATATTTATAGTGATAACAGAGGATCCAGATTAGGCTAAGTGCAGAAACTAGTTTCATAGAAAGAAACCAATTAGCAATAAATCATGAAAGCTAAAAACTAATTAGGGCAATTATAGTAGATTCAAAAAACAGACTTGTAATTCTATTAATGCATACATCTATACATAGTTAACTATTCTATAGCATGAGATATGAGTGTGACGACCCAAAGGGGTCATCACCTATTCTATCACACATCCCGTACTCCCGAGGCTTTGAAAACCTCCTTTGTATTTGCCTCGATTTGCGTGCGTAGTCCGGGTGTGTAGCCGGACAGCTTCAATAGGGAATTCTATGAAAAATGCCAAGATTTAATATTAAAATGAATAAAGTTTACTTCGGTCAATATTTTGGGTAAACGGACCCCGACCCGTGATTTGACAGTCCCGGAGGGTCGGTAGAAAAATATGGGACTTAGGTGTATGCCCAGAATCAAATTCCGAGGTCCCTAGCCTGAGAAATGAATTTTTGAGTAAAATTGTTTTCTGAAAATAATTAAGGAAATTAAAATGAAATATGATTAGAAAGTGATGGTATCGGGCCTGTATTTTGGTTCCGGCGCCCGGTACAGGTCTTATATATGGTTTTACGTCCTTTTGGTAAAGTTTGGATTAAATCGGGTTTCGTTTGAAGTGTTTCGGACTTAAAATGGAATACTTGATATTTTACGGAAATAGATAGGATTCTTGTACTTTGAGGCTTAGTTTGGTATATGTGATGTTGTTTTGGCGATTTGATCGCACGGGAAAGTTCGTAGGATGTGGTGTGAGTATTCTGAGAAATTTAGTGTCGTTACGAGATTTATAGGTCAATTCGGCACGTTGTTAACTTAAAATTCCTAAGTTTGATTCTTAAGGTTTTGGGGTGTGAACTCGAGTTTTAGCATTGTTTTGAGTGTTCCGAAGTCTCGAGCGACTCCGTGTTGTGATTTGGGACTCAATGGTATATTTTGTCAGGGGCTCGGTGTGGCCCAAGAGCCTCCCGGACCCCGCACGAGGCCAAAAACCAGCAAAGATCACTGCTGGTGCACATCAGCTGGTCTGATCGCTGGTGCAGACTTGTGCCCGCTGGTGCGAGTCCGCTGGTGCGGACCACCCCTCGCTGGTGTGACCCCATCGCAGGCGCGACTAGTATTCCGCAGGAGCGGGACCGCTGGTGCGGCTCTCGACTCCGTTGTTGCGAGCTCGGGGTCCCAGGCCTTTTACCGCAGGAGCGACCAATTTCTCGCAGGTGCGGGACCGCACTTGCGGTCCAAAGTCGCAGGCGCGACATCCCATGAAGCAGCCTTATTTAAATACCCAATTTCGGGTTTCCTCTTCATTTCTCAAACTCCCAACCTCCATTAGAGCTCCTCCAAGCTAGGGAAATGGTTGCCCAGTTCAATTCATCCAGGTAAGTAATTTTCTAGTCCGTTTTCATGAATTTTAACATCAAATTCAAACAAAAATCTCTTTCAATTATCCTAAAATGCATGGGAATTGCTAGAAAAATGTGGGGTTTTGGAAAAATAGTGAAACTTCTTTTTTAGCCATGAATTCTTAAATTTATTATGTATTATGATCCTTAGACTTCGGGTAATTTATTCCTTCAAGAATTTTCGAAATCCGAACGCGTGGGCCTGGGTTCAAAATTCCGAAAACCTTCAAGAATGCTTAAATTTTAGAATTTCTTGATTAGTTCTCCTTCTTGGGACTGAAATTGACTTAATTATACAATGTTTGACTAGTTGTGAGCCATCATGAGTAGTTTCGAAGTTCAGGCGCATCTTTTGATTCGGTCCTTGGTCCGAGGAGTGCTTTTATCTAGGTGAGTCTCCTTTCTAACCTCGTGAGAGGGAAATTGTCCCTCTAGATAACCTTGATTGCTATGTGATCTTGTTTGGGGGCTACGTACGTACCAAGTGACGAGAGTCCGTATGTAGTGGCTATTACTGCTTCGTCCGGGTAGCTAGGACAGAGCATGTTCATTGTTTTCCCCTATTGTAGCCAAAATATGACTTGTATTCTTGTGTGATTTGTATTGTTTCCTTTGAAAGTGATGATACTTGACTTCAGTTGAGTGGGATAAGAGTGATCACAGGATGGGATCGGGCCGTACGCCGCGGCAAGGATTACTGGATGGGATCGGGTCGTACGTCGCGGCAAGGATTACATGTTGGGACCGGGCCGTAAGCCACGGCAGAATGATTATTGATTATATTATGGGATCGGGACGTACGCCACGGCTGAATGATGATTGATTATATTATGGGATCAGGCCGTACGCCACGGTAGAATGATTATTGATTATTTTATGGGATCGGGACGTACGCCACGGTAAAATGATGATTGATTATATTATGTGATTGGGTCGTACGCCACGGTAGAGTGATGAGAGAGTATATATTATTGGAGAAGGTTGTACGCCATGGCGGGATTAAGGATTTCAGGATGGGATCGGGCCTTACGCCGCGGCAAGGACTAAAGGATGGGATCGGGCCGTACGCCACGGCGGTTACCAATCTTGGTGGATTTTTGGATTGTTACTTGATGTTTAATATTGTTGCACTTGGATATTTGTCTTTCATGCTTATTGATTTCCTTATATCTTGTTTACTTTGTTGCCGTTGGACCTTAGCGATTATCGAGTCGACTTCTCGTCACTACTTCTTTGAGATTAGGCGGGATACTCACTAGGTACGTACTTACATATGTACTCAGGCTGCACTTTCATTATCTTCTGTACTCGACAGTACATGTCTGGAGGTCGATATGTCTGATCATCAATCCGGTGCTAGATACTGACCGGGGTATGTTATACTTCCTGTTGAGCTGCTCTCCCTGGCGATTCCTGGCAGCACCTTGGAGTTTCCCTTTTGTTCTTTTCCCCAGTTTCCCTTTTGTTCTTTTCCCCGTCTTATTCATTCAGACTATGGGATTGTATGTATTTATGTATTCTAGTGTATTCTGATAGTTTCCTGTGACACTCGTGGCACTAGTTCCTGGCACACACGTGCGTACATTTTTGGGATTTCGGGCTGTATTTTCATACAGGTGCTTACCTTATGGTTCACGTATCAGATGGCTTTAATTTTTATGTCACATGCTATTATCATGTTAATAAATGTTTAAAACTGGTAAAAGATGGAATAATTAATGTTGGCTTGTCTAACCCCGTCGTTTGGCGCCATTACGACCCGTGTGGGAGATTGGATAGTGACAACGTGGTATCAGAGATTTTATGTTCACGTAGTATCACGAGTGACGGTCAAACCCAGTGATGTTACGATTACTTCCCTTCTTGATTTTTCATCATGCGAGTCGATTCCTTTCAAGCTTATGCCTGTGTTCATTCCTACTCAATCTTATTCGTCGCGAAGCGCTTTCTATGGATCAGGATTTTGAGGAATGGAGATGGTGCTACGAATGTAATCCTAGATGCTTCCATGTGTAAATGGTCGTGGTTGTTATTATGGCCCTGCAAAGGGGTAGTGTATTATTTTAGCTCAACAGTTGTGTTTCTCGGAGCCTTAAGGCCGTGCTCAGGGGTGATGATGTTGGCAAGTGATGGTCGCGCGGCGCTGATATGATGATAGAATGCTTGCCCATAGGTTGGGGGTGATGAATTGTTGAAGGGAGTTCATCTCGGTGTCTGATTTTGAGATTTCAGTGTTTTAGTTCCGGCAGAGGAAAGGCAATTAGATTCTGGATGGTCTTGTTGGAGTTGGTAATGTAGTAAGACTGGGTGTCTTCAAGTGAGGTGGGATATGCACATGTGACGTGTATTCGTGGTCATTGATCGAATGGAATGTGTTAGGTTTGTTGGTGCTATGGTTTCTTCGGTTGCGTGGGGTCAGAGTATTGAGAGGGAGTATTGAGGAATGCGGTTGGCAAGGAATGATCCTGGAATGAAGCAGGGCATAAGATGGGGTAATGAAGTCGCAAAGAGCGTGCATTTCAGCATCGCTGGGGGTGTCAGCAGGTGATTTCTTCATGTGGGTTGTCTTCTGGGGATAAGTTAGCAATGGCGGGATTGGCAGGTTATGTGACGGGCCCTAGTGGCTAGTCACTAGGAGATAGAATGTGTGAATGATGCTAAAAATTCGAGCATGTAGGGAGTGCTAGCGAGGGAATTTGGAGGATTGGGATGGTTTAGCTGAGCAAGATCGTGTTATCAAAGGAGGAAGGATCTCAGCAGGGTCTAGGGTGGTGCTAGGAGTGGCTTCGGGCTATGTAGGGGAGTCCCACCATCTGCAGTAGGGCTGTAGGGTTATCTTCTCATAGGGTCGCGAATTTTCGGTGTATAGTCAAGTGATTTCAGCTAAGGAATGATGGGTAAAATGGTAATTGTGCGTATGGTTTGATGGATATGTGCAAATGTTGGCCCTGTCGGGCAAGAGTTGGGCTTGGAAGATTCAGAACTTATGCATAAGGCATGGGCGAGCTGTAAGGTTAGTTAATCAGTCGCGTATTTCATTGAAAAGGGTGCTCATGTGATAAGAGAGCCTTGGAGTTGATTGTATTCGGGGCCAGTCAGAGTGGGTGACTCTCAATAGCAGTCCTAATGAGTTCAAAAGTTAAAGAATGCGAGGATTAGAGATTTCAGGCAGCAATATAGACGAGAATCGAGGCTTTGCAGAATAATTTCCAAGGAAGGGGAGGATGGTTGGAACGTTCTATGATATGTTTCAGCAGGTATGAAAAAATTTGAGGAGTGAGAGGAATAGACTTCAGATGGAAGGAAAGAAGTATCAAAAGGGTATGAGAAGAGGTGCGAGATTTGGGCAGCGTAGTCTTGTGAATCAAGGTAACTCGAGATGAGTGAGGGTTGAGATTGCTATGAGTTGAAGGGAGTTACTATTATATTTTAGGAAATAAAAGATAATTAAAAGAGGATGGTTTATTTAGCCATGGTTGAATTGGCACCTTTGCGGCAGTGATTGGTTCCTTTTATGTGATTTAATTATGCATGTGGTCTACGCCGGTGTGTGTGCGGGCCTTGTCGGCCATCGTAAAGGGTTTTTTTTAGGCAATTCACTCGTGAATTGAGGTGGTACTCTTGAATTGAGTCAAGTAAAATGTTTCTATATGATAAAATGCTCACCCTATTGGTGGTTCGGAAGTTGTGATAGAATTCTTGCGCTACCTCGTATTGGCATGTCAAGTGCTGGATGCAGTATGTAACTGGGAGTAAGAATCGAGATTCAGGTCTGATGTTTATAAGGACGTCATGATCTCGGAAGAACAAGACAGAGTGATTCGGAAGTTCATTATAAGCTGGTATCATCTTCAGTGTCGCCTGAGATCGACATTCGGTGGAAGAGGCCTTATACCCTGGTCATGGGTTATTGATGTGCTTTGCGACCTTAACATGGTCGATGTCCTGGATGTGCAGACTAGTTGCCTTGTGTGGGAGTTCATGGAAGCATGACCGCGAAAGGATTTTATAAAGTTTGATATGTAGTCACTTGATGGAATTCAGATTTGGACTGAGTATGAAGAAGTGCAATATTGCCTAATTGAGAATTGATGCCTGGAGGGCATTCGATTCAGTTACCGGTGATGACGGTTGTTCTCGTGTATTATGAGAAACGGTAGGGTTAAGGTGGACCCAGGTAAAAGCTATTAGCTAAGTTTGGTGCGAGCAAGGTGGTTCGATGTTTGTGGATAGGTTTATATATAATCATGGGCTTCACGTGAGACAGGAATATTCCTTTTAGTAGATCATCTTTTCATGGAAAGATATTAGAACAGCGGGTGTTGTTCTATCTTCGTCGAATTTATGTGTTATGGTGATTGTGTCGTGCGAGTTGCGAAAATGGCTTAAGGAATTCCTTATGTGTTGAGGGCCCGCATAGTGAGGATGTCATGTGAGCAGGATAGCCCCTGAGATCCAGTGTGTATATGTATATATATCACACCCCAGCTGTGCTTGAAGTTTATAGCCTACGGCTTTATCAGTCTCCCTAGGACGGTATTATGCACTCAGCGTGCTTGTGATCGATATTCAGTAGTTCATAATAGTGAGCAATCAGCTCTGTATATATTTCCTTACGTGAGTTTTATGTTACTGGGATCGGGTGGCACGCCGCCACATGTATGTTATTGGGATCGGGTGGCACGCCGCCATAGGTATGTTATTTGGATCGGGTTGCACGCTGCAACAGTGTGATGATGAGAAGGGTTAATATGTATTTATTTTCTTGTGTTTATTTACTATTTTTGGTAAGAAATTCATATTAGTTGAGTGAGCTGAATAGTTCCATCCTGAGTCGTTTCTATATATCATGTTCAAGTTATGGCCTATTGGCGCGATGTGGTATCATGTGAGGCTGTTAGCCATGTTTGGGTTGATTTACTGTCTGAGTAGTTCATTCTGGATGAGACGAGATTATTGGATCGGGGACCAGTACGATAAGGTTACGTGGAGTGTATATTAAAGAGCAAACACCATCATCCAGGTTCGTAAGGGAAGTGACGATTCTAGTCAAGATGAGGTATTCGAGGATTTGTTAACTCTGCGATTGAGTATGAGTTTTTTGCATGTTTCCTCCATTGTGGTAGTATCGTCAGTAGTATATGAGGATGTATGTATAATTGTTATGAGGTGCATTGGGAGCATCGGATTCATCGAATTTTGGCCATTAAGGCTCAGGGAGAGTAATTGTGGTCAGATGATGAGTTATGCGGTGCATGGTGCCGATTCGGCAAGGGTATGCAGTTGTGATCAGGTATATCGTGTGCTAGTTGATGCAGTGCTTATATATATTGGAACTGGGCCTGTAGAGAAAATTCAAGGGTTGACTGAATTCTAAGCTTATTATATGGATAAAGAAGAAGTCTCCAGATTTTATCAAGCTAATGTGCTCGACTGGGTCGTGGTAGCACCGGCAGGTGCTCGATATGTTAAACACTGATTTCAGGTAACTCCAGGGCAGGTTGCATGTCCCTGACATTGATTTCCTGACAGATAGGATTCTAGCAGAGTTTGCCTACAACAACAGCTACCAGCCGAGTATCTAGATGGCTCCTTATGAGGGTTTATATGGTAGGCGGTGTCGATCTCCGATTGGATAGTTTGAGCCGGGAGAGGCTCGATTGTTGGGTACGTATTTGGTTCAGGAGGCCTTGGACAAGGTACGGATCATTCAGGACAGGCTTCGTACAGCTCGGTCCAGGCAAAGGAGTTATGTAGATCGCAAGGTTCGAGATGTGGCTTTCATGGTTGGTGGGCGAGTATTGCTCCGATTGTCGCCTATGAAAGGCGTGATGAGATTTGGGAAGAAGGGCAAGCTTATCCCTAGATTCATTGGTCCATTTGAGATTCTTGATTGAGTGGGAGAGGTGGCTTATAGACTTGCATTGCCACCTAGCTTATCA